>CAOJBK012188508.1:0-17140 GCA_948294925.1 Codiaeum variegatum
AAGACTTATGGAACA
The DNA here is from genome assembly GCA_948294925.1 of Codiaeum variegatum. NCBI lineage: Eukaryota > Viridiplantae > Streptophyta > Magnoliopsida > Malpighiales > Euphorbiaceae > Codiaeum > Codiaeum variegatum. Next base: position 16 of record CAOJBK012188508.1, read on the forward strand.
TATATATATGTAATGCACTAAAATGAAAACATTCATTAAACGAAAACATATATATATTAAAGCCAACGTGGATTATGATTACAAATAATTACAAATGTACAAGCTCTAGGGCATATAACCCTAACAGGATGTTATGTTCAAGTCACGAGCATTCATCACTAACGTGAAGAGAGGCCGTGAGTCAAGTCCAGGGTAATCTTCACGGGCATGATTAAATGTCGTGACTAAACAAAATGCCCTATTCCTAAGTTACAGAACCATATATTCAATTCATTGGCAATGCTCAGGGGCGTGAACACTGGCCGTGATTGAACAAAAAGGTTCAAAATCTTAGCAGTACTATAACCTTGCTTCACGGGCGTGAACATTACCTGTGATAGCCAAAACCTATCACATTTTTAATAGTTTTTCCTCTAATAAACTCACTAACACAACCATGGTTTTGTATAAAAATTAGGTGGCTTAGCTACCACTTGAAGGAAACATTACAGAGTCGTGCAGCGGAAGATTCAGTTTTTGGTTTTTAAAACTTTTTTAAAAATTAATTTTGTTTTGTTAAAACTCTTTTAACAAAATTAGGTTAGGTAATTTTTCAAACTCCTTGAAACTTTGTCCTAACCTAGGTTTTAATTCTTAAACATTTTGTCAAAAACACTTTTAACAGCATACTTAGAAATTTTCAAACACTTTGAAAATTGGTTCTATGTTAAAACTCTTTTAACATAGAGGGTTTAGTCATTTATTAACTTCAACAAAGGATATTTCACCAATTTGTGTGGAAAACATAAGTTGAACAAAGAAAGGTTTGAAGTAAAAATACCTCTCACCCTCCTTCGTTAAGCTCCTTAAGTGTGAAGCCTCTAGCTTGAAACATACCTAACTTTTTCCAAAAGCTTGTTCTCCAATTCTCTTCAAGAAGCTTGAATTGTCTCTCTTTGGTTACCCAAATATTTGATCCTTGCTCTTTTACTTGAGAACTTGATACTTGAGGATTGGATTTGGACTTGAAAGCTTCTCCACACTCCTTTCTCAAAGGTTAATAGAAGAAGAACTTGTTCTTGAAGAACTCTTCTTCAAAATAATTTTTCTCTCTCTATTTATTGTGAATTTTAAGCTTTCTCTCTCTCTGACCCTAGGAAGAAGATGATGAATAGTTTCACCATATGTTCTATGTGTTGAGTGTGTTAGGCAAAATATTAAGACAAACCTACTTATACCTATACCTAGCTTTTCCTTAAATTAAGGAAAGGTATGGCCAAATTTTCTAGTTGACTAGTCAATAATTCAAACTAGATTAAATTGATAGTAAGTAGGAATCATCTTTAAACCTCAATTAACCACATCTAATGTGGATTAACCTAACATCTCATATTAAACTTAATTATTTTCTTATTTGTCCAAAACTATTTCAATTAGTCATGCCCATTTCTATCTCAAACAAACTATGACATAATTAAAATTAATCCTTTTATGAACTAAAAATCAAGATATGCTAGTATCTTTATAAATTTATTTACATATTTAATTCAATCATCATTAATAATGAATTAAACTCTTTAATTAATTATTAATATGATAAATACAAGCTAATGGGAATCACTATATGGTATGTGACTTACTAGATTCATGTTCTAATTAGCAATGCGATAAGGAAAACTCTTTTCTTCCACCAAGTGTGTAATCCTCATTACACTCTTAGTCCCATAAGTTGTAAGTGATGTATAGCATAACATATCACGACTACTTAATTAGAAATGAATGTCGGTGATTATATCTTTGACATTGCATGGACCTCTCAATCATAATTATTGTGCACTCGAATCCCTTCATTGCAGATTTTCGATCTTAAATAAGGTCATGGAATAGTCAACCCCTATATCCCAGATCATATGACATCCATCCTATTTGAGTTTTTGATAAACCTGGTTCCTACTAGAAACTCTTTCTAGTGAACCTTATCCACCCTAGCCAGGGATTTGCATATCAAGAACAACAAGAAGTCATATGATTTCTTCCTTGTTTACCCAAGTTAATGAATCCTTTCCTGGTTGAAAATTTATCCCAACATAACTTTGATTATGGCCACCACATGCCATATACCAATACTTAACTAGCATTGGTATGTAAGTAGTAACAAACCATGGCCACCAATATGCTAGATAACATGTCACCTCAAGTCGAATGATTGTATACACAATTATGATCTAAATGATATGATATTGACTAGTAGGTAACGACCCATGTATCCATCATCTAACATCACTGTTCAACTTACTCATCTAATGAGTATGCTCACATGTTGTCATGACATCACATGTTTGTAGCATGAGAGTCACTACCTCCATACCAATAGTATCTCATACTTAACATGGATGACAAGTGAGGTGATGGTCTTTTGGATTAATGACGTCCTTATCCATAATCCTCTAACCATGAACAACCTTGAAAGTATCTGATAAAGGGCAATCTGTCACCATATTCTCAAACTCTTTAAGAATAGATTCCCTTACAGAATAGTTAATGGGCACATATATACTTTTGATACAAGGAATAAATTCATTTAAAGAACATATATACTAAATCTAATTAGTTTTTCATTTACACTTACATGATGAGTGCAAGCTCTAGGGCATACACTATTAACAATACCCATACATCTTCTTACTTTTTCCTTAAAATAAGGAAGAGTATGGGTTACTTGTTCTATTCAACCTTTGACTATTTGACTAGTAGGAATCACTATAATCTTTAATTAAGTATATAATTAGCAAGAATCACTCTAATATTCAATTAACCATATCTAATATGGATTACGCTAACATCTCATGTTTATGCCTAATTATTTTTTTTCCTCAAAACCTTTCAATTAATAATGTCTATTTGTATCTCTTATAAATTATGACTTAATTAAAGTTATCCCTTTGTGAATTAAATTTCAAGACATGCTAATTTCTTTGTAAATTTAATTACAAGTTTAATTTAATTATCATCAACAATTAATTAAACTATTTAATTAATTATTAATATAATTTATATTCAAGCTATGGGAATTGCTAAATGGTGTGTGAGTTACTAGGTTCATACTCTAATTAGCAATGTGATAAAGAAAACTCTTTTCTTTCTTCAAGTATGTAATCCCACTTCTCATTTAGCCCCATAAGTCGTGATGCCTAGCATAACATATCGCGACTACCTAATTAGAAATGAATGTCGATGATCGTATACTTGACATTGCATGGACCTCTCGATCACAATTACCATACACTCAAATCCCTTCATTATGGATTGTTGATCTTAGCTAGTATCATGGAATAGTCAAAACCTATATGGCAGATCATATGACCTCTATCCAGTTCCAGTTCTTGATAAACCCAATTCCTACTAGAAACTCTTTCTAGTAATTCTTAACTACCTTGGCTAAGGATTTAACTATCAAGAACAACATGAAGTCATAAGATTCCTTCCCTGTTTACCCAAGTTAATGAATCCTTTCTTAGAGGTCATTTAACTCAACACATTAATTATTATGGTCACCACATGCCATATACCAAAACTTGTTTAACATAAGTATGTAAGCAGTAACAAACCATAGCCACCAATATGCTACATAACATGTCACCTTAAGTATAAGAATTATATGCACAATTATAATCTAGATAATAAGATATTGACTAGTGGATAAAACCTATGTATCTATCATCTAGCGTCACTGCTCAACTTATTTAGCACATGAGTATGTCCACATGTTATCACGACATCACATGTATGTAGCATGAGACTCACTACCTCTATACCAATAAGTATCTCATACTTATCATGGATGACAACAAAGGTGATGGTCTTTCTAGATTAATAACGTTCCTACCAATAATCCTCTAACCATAAACATACTTTAAAGTTTATGATAAAGAGAATTTATCACTCATATTCCCAAACTCTTTGAGAATATATTCTCTTACATTAGACATAAGGAACATATATACATTTAACACCAAAATGAATAATTCATTAAACAAAAAATATATATATATATGAAATGCCATTATGAGATTATGATTACAAACATATATAATGTATAAAGCTCTAGGGCATATATCCTTAAAAATCTCCCACTTGCACTAGAGCAAATCTAGAGCCAATCACTATAGTATCCAAAACCCATCTTCTCAAGATAAAAATCTAACTACAATTGACTCATAGCCCTAGTCAAGGGATTTGTGTTTTCAGCATACATTATTTTCTCCATGGCTACATCACCTATCCCATGATTTGTCTGATAATATGACATTGTCATTCTTTATGTTTGGATTTCTGGTGAGACTTGGGCTCCATTGTTGTCGCAGTAGAGAGAGACAAATGACTGAATAGAAGGAACCACATTTAGTTTTGTCACAAACTTCCAAATCTAAACAGCTTTCTTTGCATCATCTGATGCAACAATATAATCAGCTTCTGTAGTGGAGTCTGTAGTAGTTGATTTCTTAGAACTTTTCTAGCAAACTGCTCCTTCATTACAGGTGAAAATAAATCCTAAGGTAGACTTTCTATAATCAATATCTAACTGAAAGTCAGAATCTATAAAACCATCTATCCTTAAGTCACCTGCTCCATAAGTTAAAACTAAATCTTTAGTTCTTCTCAAGTACTTAGGATAGCTTTGAGTACAGTCCAGTGATCTAATCATGGATTGGATTGAAACCTGCTAGTCACACTAACAACATATGTGATGTTAGCTATATTTTCCCTTTCTTCAATTGTCTTTGGGGACATCTTCTTAGAAAGGTGGATACCGTACTGTATAGGCAACAATCCCTTCTTGGAATCTAACATGTTGGATATCTTTAACACCCTTTCCAAGTACTAACTTTGGGAAAGCCCTAATTTTCTTTTCGATCTATCTCTATAGATACGAATTCCAAAAATGTAAGTAGCTTCTCCTAAGTCTTACATAGAGAAGTTTGAGGACATCCATATTTTTACACTTGTGAGCATTCCAATGTCATTTCCAATTAATAATATGTCATCCATAAAATGTACAAGAAACATAAGTGTGCTCCCACTAACCTTCTTATACACACTTGGTTCATCTTCATTTTTGATTGAAATCAAACAATTTAATTACCTCATCAAAATAAAGATTTTAACTCCTCAAAGCTTACTTAAGACTATAAATGGATCGCCTAAGCTTGTACACTTTGGAATGATCCTTAGATTCAAAATCTTTAGGTTGTTCCATGAAAATGTTTTCCTCAATGTTTCCATTATGCAAAGCAGTCTTGACATCCATTTGCCAAACCTCAAAATCATAGTGTGTTGCTATGACTAATAAAATCCTGATGGATTTAAAAATGGCTACTAGAGAAAAGGTTTCCTGATAGTCAACCCCTTCTTTATGTCGAAACCTTATCAGTACAAGCCTTACCTTAAATGTTTTCATGTTTTCATTTATGCCAATCTTTCTCTTGATGACCCATTTATTCCCTATGGATATGATACCCTCAGGTGGATCCATAAGTTCCTAGACTTGGTTAGCATACATGGAATCCATTTCGGCTTTCATAGCCTCTAGCCATTTAGAAGAATTTATATCTGATATAGCTTCCACATAAGTAGTAGGATCAACACCTTGATCAAATTCCTAATGAATGAACAACCCTTATACATTCCTATGAAGAAGTCTGTATCTCTCCAGAGGATGACATACTTTACTAGATCTCTGAGGTATTTGTATGGATAAATTATAAATCGGATTAAGTTCATGGGGTTGATCAATTTCCATTTGATCATTTTGTTGGATTTCTTTAGATGAAACTTCATCCAAGATTATCTCCCTTCCTTTGCCACCTTTTTGAAGAAACTCTTTCTAAATAAAAATGAAATCCCAGATAACAAAAATTGTTTTCTTTGTGGGAAGATAAAATTTTTATCCTAAACCAACTTTAGGATATCCAACAAACCTTCCTTTAATAGACCTCTCTTCTAACTTTTATGTTATCATCTTTTTAATGTGTGCTGGATACCTCCAAATCTTAACATGCTTAAGACTTAGCTTTCTACCATGCTATATCTTATATGGAGTGGTGGAAATAGATTTGGAAGGGACTGTGTTAAGGATGAAAAAAGCTATCTCAAGTGCATATCCCCATAAGAAGATAGGGAGATCAGTATAGCTCATCATGGATCATACCATATCCAATAGGGTATGGTTTCTCCTTTTAGAAACACCATTTACCTGTGATGTTTCAGGAGGAGTCAATTATGATATTATGCCATGTTCCTTTAAGTTTTTAAACTCTGTACTTAAGTATTCGCCTCCTCGATCTGATCGAAGAATCTTAATACTTTTTCTACTTTGTTTCTCAACTTCTTGCTTGAATTCTTTAAACTTTTCAAAAGATTGCTTATATTTCATCAAATAAACATACCCTAACCTTGAAAGATCATTTGTAACTATGATGAAATATAAATGCCCTCCTCTAGCCATTTGACCAAATGGTCCATATACATCACTATGAATGATATCCAAAATTCCTTTGGCTCTTTCCCTTTGTCCAACAAAGGTAGACGTAGTCATCTTTTCTTAGATACAAGACTCACAAGTTGGAGTTGGTTCACTTCCTATATGATGTAGGATCCCCATCTTATCCAACTTTAGATTCCTTTCCTCAGATATATGTCCAAGTCTAAGATGCCAAATTAATTTTAAATTAGAGGTGAGTCCAATTATAGTATTAATATGAGTTGAGCTGGGATGTATTTTATCATTGCCATTGTCTAAATAATAAAGACCATTAAGCACATATCACATGCCGACAATTCTATTTTCAAAATATATTTCACAAACATATTTCTCAAACATAAGTTCATAACTAATGCTAGTTAAACTAGTTACTGAAATAAAATTCATGAAAGCATTAGGAACATACAAGATGTCTTTCAATCACAAAACATGATCAATAAGATTAATGGAAGTAGTTCCTATAGCTTTGGATGCAACACTTGCTCCATTGCTTAGTTTTAAGACCACTTCCCCTTTATCCAAACTTCTCTTACTTGTTATTATCTGTATAAAAGTATAAATGTGAGAACTTGCACCTCTATCATGTATCCAAGATTCTAATGAACTATATGGAACATTAGAATGAGAAATAGAACAATTAAAAGATGTTTCAAAAGGCTTACTCTTTTTCTTGCTCTTTTTCTTCTTACCCTTAAATGACTCCAAAAACCTTAGGCAATTCCTCTTCCAATCTCTAGTCTCATCGCAATGGAAAAAATTTCCCTTGCTTTTAGAAGCTTCTCCTATTGACTTATCCTTGGTCACACCACCTATGGGTTTAAGAGCAGAAGCCTTGTTCTTATTTCTCTTCTTCTTCTTAGTCCCACTAGAAGAAGATGCCATAAGATAGACTCCTTTCTCCTTACTCCCTTCCATATTATTTTGGGAGAAGACCAAACTATTGTGTTACTCAGCTAGGCTACATTCAATCTTGTTCATATGAAAGTTCATAATGAAGTTATTGAATGATGGAGGAAGAGATTAAAGGATCAAATCTGTCTTGAGGTTCGCATTCATGGAGAAATTCAAATTCTCTAATTGCTTTATGAATCTAATCATTTTGTGCACATGTGGCCCAACCTCCTCTCCCTCACACATCCTGGCTTGGTATAATTCCCTAGATATCTCATATTTAGCAGTTCTACTTTGCTCTGTATAAAGGTATTTATAGTGAACAATTATATCTGTGACCTTAGCCATGTGCTCATACTGTTTATCCAACTCCTTAGACATAAAAGCGAGCATAATACAGGTAGCTGACATGTGATCATCTTGCTAATTTTTCAAAGTATCCCATTCATCATCCGAAGCCTCTGTAGGGAAAGGACCGGGAACCGGTTGATCAATCACATACAAAACTTTCTCATATGTTAGGAAAAGTTTTAGGTTTCCCAACCAGTCCACATAATTAAGCCCCACTAATTTATTCTCATGCAAAATGCTCACAATCAAGCAAGACTTACTCATATTATTAGATTTGCTATAGAAAATAACAAGATTGTATTGATATATTTCATAGTGTAATCACCACATTGATTTGGTCTTTAATTTAAATGGTACTCCCACTAACTTGGCGAATCCTACACTTCCAAATAAGAAATGGAGATTATGTTGGGATGAATCTCTAGTAGGTCGATTGAAATCTTGCAAGTGAACAACTCTTGCTCATCAATTCTTATAAGCTATACATTGTCTTTCTAAGGATTGACTCTTGCAAGTGAACAACTCTTGTTCATCAAAACTCTTGTGAGATTCAATCTACTTGGCTCCTAATACTTCCAGCCTCAAGTACACATTGTCGTTATTGGCCTTCCATATTAGTTTAACTGGACCCATTGCACTAGAAAGTATGAAGATTTGAATATTATATAGCTCATGTACACATTATCATTCTTGACATACAATGTATCTTATACTCGTAACATCTAATGTTATATAATGATTTACGGAGCGATTTCCTAGAGTCATTGCTCCAATGGAGAGCCATAACTTAATATATAACTTTGATGTTTTTTGGGCTTTAATTAATTAAGGTCCCACTTTGCACATTATCCATTTTACATGAATCTCATACTTTATATCTATATCTATAAAATGGAAATAATTAACATAGGTAAGATCATGAACTTGAGGCCTCAATTCCTAGCCAAAAGTAATGAGTAAGGGTTTTAGGTTATCAAATTAAAAACACATAATATTACACTAATCTTCATGCTTCCACTAGGCATCTTCATTGGTTGAACCTTTCTCTCTCTCTTGGATCTCTACATCTCATGTGTACATTTGTATCCTTAGCACACAAAGGCGATATTACAAATTAAGATAGCTCGTAGGCCCAAAAAGTTTAAAAAAACCTAAACTAGTAATTAACTCTTAATTACAAAACCTTATATAATAAAAGAATATTACATGCTCACATAGTCCATTTAATATGGTTTTAAGTCCATGATCAACCATTCATGCTAAGACTAACACATCACATCAATATATAACTCATATACTTGCATGTGTTAAAAAAAAAACCAATCCAAGGTTCTGAGCTAGCATGTGGGCATATGGTAACTGCCATACGTCCATATGGATAAGTCTATACGGTGGTATGTAAGTTACACCATACGAGCATATGCTATTCAAGAGGCATTAGGAACTAGCCCATCAATAACAGATGATAGTTTGGATGAAATCAATACCCCATATCACCATGACAGAACTTGGTTTTGCATATTAAATCAGGTGGCTCCAATACCACTTGAACGAATTACCGAGTTGTGCATTGGAAGCAAAAAAATTGAAAAGTTCATATTTTAGTTTTGAAAACTTTTTGAAAAACTTGTTCTATGTTAAAACTTTTTTAACATAGATGGTGTAAGCATTTATCAAACTCTTTGATAAATGCCTAAACTTAGGGTTTGGACCAATAACTCGACCAAGGATACATTAGCCAATTTATGTGTAAAATACAAATTATAACCAAGAAGGTTGAGAAGTATCAAATACTTCAACTCCCTCCTTCATTAAGACCCCCAAGTGCAAAGCCTCTAGCTTGAGACACACCTAGCATTTTGTGTTGTGCATAAATTTATATATTTTTCCTTAACATTTGAGTATATTTTTATCCAAAAATTACATTTAATGTGTTTGTTAAGTGGTTTTTAGAGAAAATCAAGAATTCATACAAATATGGTGTTATTGGATTGAAAGATGGAGTTCTTAAGTGAATGGATATACTTAGAGCAATTTTTGTATTGTTTTGAAGAGTTTTGGGGTGGCATAGGCTGTGCAAAACACATCCTAGGTCGTGCCAATCACTGGATCAAAAGATTGAAGAAATTGATTTTTGCATAGGCTGTGCGAGGGCCAATGTGATGGACCATGCACATAACTAGAACAAGACTAAATTTGGGGTACACCAATATAGAAATCCATACGGGCAAAAGGGCATTTGCACGGGCCATGTGAACACCACAAAAATCTGACAGCTTTATCACTTTGGAGTATTTTGAGCATAAAATCAATTAAAAATGTCTACTTGAGGTGCTTAAGGTACCGCTGGAAAGATAAGAGAAAGGTCTAAAACTCTTATGAAGACAAAAAAGTCTAAATCCAATGTTTCCAAGCCTAAAATCGTCTTGCAACCAAGATATGTTACCTAGTGCAATTTTTAGTACAAGGTTTGAATGATTTATTTTCTATTTTGATTAGAATTCTTGTCCGACTCATTTTATGATCTTTTAGGATATTTTAAGTTTTTTCCTACTAATGTTTTATTCTAGCCCTCAAGGATTCATTATATAAAGGGTTTTAAAACTTAATTTTTGAGAGAGAGATTATTAGCCGAATAAAATAGAGAATTTAAAGATAGATTCTCTGATTGTTAGGATTTAGATTCAATTTCTTCATTACTTTCATAGATTTAGTTAATGTTCATTGGATTTTTAGTTTGTGTTAAAGATTGAAGTTGAATTTCGACAAGGAGATTGGGTTTTTCTACTTTTAATTGAGCTTTATTCTCAACTTAATTGCTTTAATTCTTTCTTTGCATTAAGGGTATTAAGTATGATTTCTCTTAGAATTATTATGAGTTTGTTGAGCTTTAAATTAGTCATGAACTAATTCATTTTTTTCTAGAGATTGAAGCATGAAATAGTCTTAATATCATTAAATTGTGGTTAATTCCGTTATTAGGCTTAACTTTGGCTTGATTGAATTAAATTAACAATTATAAATAATTGCTTAATCACCAATTAGTTTAAGTTAAGGTTTGGATGATGGAACAAGAATGGAAATCTAAACCTGGAACTATTCAATTTAGTTCTTAAACAAATTAGATTCATAAGTTTTAGTCTTAAATCCCTTGATTAATGCATATTTTCTTTATATTACTTCTATGAATACAGTAGGTAGACTAGAATAAGCTCTAGTTGAATGATTGTATTGAACATTGGATTGTTAAACTTAATTAATAGAATTAATAGTTTAATATCATAAAAGATGGACAGTGGATTATCAATTTCTCTAGACTCATTCATATCATTGTATATCACATATTTTCATTGTTTGCTTTTATGTACTTATTTACTTTAATTTTCTAAAATCAAAACCAAAATCCTTTTTACTTTTAATTGCAAACCTTCTGAAACAAATCAATAAGCAGATATGAGTTCCATTGGGGAATACAACCTTAAGTTCTCATCCTATGCTATAATAGCCCGTATACTTGTGATCGTAATTTGTTAGTAAATTTTTAGGTGAACAAGTTTTTGGCACTGTTGTCAGGGAACTAGCTAGGGGTTGTTTATTTGTTTCTTGTGAATATTTTTAATTTTAGTTTGTTTCTTTTATTTTTTCTATTTCTTTTCCCTATTTTATGAATGGAAGAAGGTTTATTGAAGAATAGCTTCTTCCTTTAGTTAATCCACTAAGAATCATGGCTGGCGAGAGGAGATGTATGAAAGAATTTGCTAAGCCAGTCATTGGTACGGGTACATCTTGCATCTGGTTGGACATGACACCAAGCAATTATAAGCTTAAATCTATTCATTATAACATCCTATTATCATTCCATGGGATGGTGAATGAGGACCCTCTTAATTTTATTCGGGATTTTTACTCCATCATTCAGAATGTTCCTCTTCAAGGTCTTAATAACGATCAATTAAGGATGAGGTGTTTCCCTTACACCACAGAGGATGTTGCAAAGACATGGTTGATGACATTGCCTCCGGATTCCCTGACTATATGGGAAGAAGTTTATACAAAATTCATGCAGAAATTTTATTCTCATCAAAAGACTACTGAATTAAGGACGAGATTGCTACATTCTCTCAGATGGAAGGAGAATCTTTCCATGAGGCATAGGAACACTTCAAGATGTTACAAATACAATGCCAACACCATCATTACCCTTTACATTTATTGAATCAATTTTTCTATGATAGGATTACTTATCAAAACCAAGGTATAGTAGATAATGCAGCTGCAGGTTCTATAAGTGAGGTTACCCCTTATGAGGCTTTTCAATTGTTTAAGACACTTTGAACTAATTCCCACTAAAAGAGTGTGAGGGATAAGTGAGCCATTGAATATGAGATATCACATAGCAAAGACATGGTAATACAAATAGCTGAGCTCACTTACCAAGTTGAGATGCTAAAAAGGAATTAAATTGACCCGCTCAAGTTCAACAATTGTGTGGAGTATATGGTATCTTTGGACATGGTGCAAATGTTTGTTCCTTCAGTTTTGATCATGTTTCAAGTGAGCTAAAGAAAGCCTAAGTTCTAGATGGATTCCAACCTAAGGTTCAAAATAATCCTTATTCTAATACATATAATACGGGTTGTAGAAATGATCCTAATTTTTATTGGAGGAATAATAACCAACCATAACAATTTCAAAAACAACACCAAGGTGAGTCTTCTAATTTTGGACAAAGGCTATCTACTTTAGAAACTAGTTTGAACCCCTTTATCTAAGTTAGTACTTAAGCTCAAGAGGCTACCAATAGAAGATTAGATTCACTTGAGGCATTAGTAAAGAGAATTGAGATTCAAGTTGGCCAAATGGCCACCTAATTGCAAGTGATCCAAAGGGGTAGGCTGCCTAGCCAACCTGAGCAAGCTGAGGCTATTTCTGTCATTTGATGGGATCATGATGCAAAAGAAGAGGTAATATGAGAGGTTAAGATTGAAAAGGTTGAAAGGTTAGCTAAGAAAAGGAGGAGTGCATAGATTTAGTTCATAAACTATCAAAGTATGCACCTCTTATTCCATTTCCCACATTCCTAATGCAAAAATAGCTGGACTCCCATCTGTTAGCAATGTATGCATTAGAGCTTACACTCAGCATGTGAATTTAAACAAAAACCTAACTAGCTTTAGTATATATGTTCTTTAAGTGAAAAACATTCCTTATATCGGGCATATATATGTCCCTTAAGTATTCTGTAGGGAATTTTTTCTTAAAGAGTTTGAGAATATGAGTGACAGATTGCCCTTATAATCGATACTTTAAAGGTTATTCATGGTCATAGGATTATTGGTAGGGATGCCATTAATCTAGAAGACCATCACCTTTGTTGTCATCCATGAAAAGTATGAGTTACTTATTGGTATGGAGGTAGTGAGTCTCATGCTATAGACATGTGATGTCAAGACAACATGTGAGCACTCATGAGATGAGTAAGTTGAATAGTGACATTAGATGATGGATACATGGGTCATTACCTACCAATCAATATCGCATCATCTAGATCATGATTGTGCATATAATCCTTAGACTTGAGGTGACATGTTATATGGCATATTGGGCGCTATGGTTTGTTACTGCTTAGATACCGATGTTAATCATGTATTGGTACATGGCATGTGGTGGCCATAATCAATAGTATATTGGGATAAGTGTTTAACTAAGAAAGAATTTATTAACTTGGGTAAATAAGGAAGGAATCCTATGTTCTTAATATGCAAATCCATGGCCAGGGTGGATAAGGTTCACTGGAAAGTGTCTCTAGTTGGAACCGATTTATCAAGAACATATACCAGATAGAGGTCATATGATCTAGCATATAGGATTTGACTTCTTCCATGACCCTAGCTGACATCGAGAATCCATAATCAAGAGATTCGAGTGCATGATAATCATGATTAAGAGGTCCATGCTTATGTCAAGTATATGATCACCGACATTCATTTCTAATTGTGTAGTCGCAATATGTTATGCTAGATGTCACTCATGACTTATGAGATTAAGAGTGGAATTAGGTTAACACACTTGGAGGGAAGAAAATATTTTTCTTTATCCCATTACCAATTAGAACATGAACCTAGTAAGTCACATACCAAATGATGATTCTCATTAACTTGTTTGTATCATATTAATGATTAATTAAAGGATTTAATTAATCATTAAAAATGATAAAATTGAACATTTAATTAAATTTATAGGATCCTAGCATATCTATATGTTTAATTCATATAGAGGAAATTTCAATTAAGCCTTAGTTTGTATGGGATACAAATGGGTATGACTAATTGAAATGGTTTTGGACTAATGAACAAAATAATTAAGCTTGACATGAAAATGTGATGTGGTTAATTAAGGTTTAAACATGATTCCTACTAATTATATACTTGATCTAGTTAATTAATTAACTAGTCATTTAGTCAATTATCAACTAGAACAAGTAATCATAATTTTCCAACATAATTCCTTAATTTAAGGAAAAGTGGTTGGAAGAAGTATGGGTATAAATAGACAAGGCTTCATCTTTTTTTCCTATCACTTTCTCATGCTTAAAGTTAGAAGATGATGAAGTAACTATTCATCTTCTCTAATGAGCTAAAGAGATAAGCTCTCGAAGAGTTAGAGAGAGAAAGGTTTAAAATCACACCAAATTGAGAGAGTAAGTTTGTTTTAAAGAGCATGTCTTCAAAAATAAACTTGTTTTCAATTGACCCTTGGGAAGGGAGTATGGAGAAGCTCAAAGTCTAAAGCCATCCTCAAAATCTCAAGTTCTTAAGTAAAGAAGCATGAATCAAGCATTTGGGTAACCAAAGAGGGAGGATTCAAACTTATTGAAGAGAACTTGGGAATAAGATTCTGGGAAAAGCTCATTATGTCTCATGCTAGAGGCTTCGCATTTATAGAGCTAAATGAAGGAGGGTAAGAGGTATTTATGTTTCTTAACATTCTTTATTCTACATATGTTTTGCACACAATTAGTGAGATTATCCATTATTGAATTATGGGCCTTTCATAGGGTTTAGACATTAGTCAAAGTGTTTGATAAATGAATAAATCCTTTGTGTCAAAAGGGTTTTGGCATAGAAATGATTTTTTAAAGTGTTTGGAGTTTCAAATGATTTTGGAAAAAGTGTTTTGCAAAATGCATTTACTAAATCCCTAGACTAGGGCATAGTTTCAAGAGTTTAAAACATTTCCTAACTTAGTTTTGTTAAAAGAGTTTTAACAAAGAATTGTTTTTGAAAAAGTCTTGAAAACCAGAATGTGAATCCACTTGGCGATTCGTCCCATTCCCTTTGATGCTTCTGCTGTGCGACTCGATATTCTTCCTTCAAGTGGTATCGGAGCCACCCAATATATTATACAAAACCATGGTTATTTTGGTATGTTTATTGGGTGATATGCTGTGAAAATTCTCTATCCTTGTCTCCCCTCATGGCCCGTGGGAGCTTCCCATGGCCCATGAGAGATGCCCACGGCCAGAGGGAGAGACCGTGTGAGTGGTTTTAGAGAGTCAATAGCCTTTCACGATCGGTGTCATGGCTCAAGACACTGATTGTGAGAGCATTATTCCTTCCTTAGAGAGGCAGTAGCCTCTCACAATCGGTGTCACCACCCGTGACACTGACTGTGAGAGCATTCTGCCTTCCTTAGAGAGGTAGTAGCCTCTCACGATCGGTGTCACGACCCGTGACACTGACCGTGGAAGCATTATGCCATTTGGAGTGGAGGTAGAAGCCTCTTTGGGCTTATGTCATAGCCTATAAAACTCACCATGAGAGAGGTTTTTACCTCTCACTGCCAGTGTCACGGTCCGTGACACCGCTAGTGAGAGCACACTGCCAAATAGTGATTTTTACAAAGTGTTTAGGATTACTTCTAAGCCTTCAAGAAATTTTTCTAATGAAAAAAAAAGGAATTCAAAGCAATTAATATGGGATATTCAAGTTTTGGAAGGGTTGCAAAAGGTTGAAGTACCTAAACACATACCTAATGTATAAGTGTTATATGTATGCTATGTGTTTGTATTGGCATGAATGGGTGATCATGGACTTTTAACTTAACAATTGATATTATGGGGCTTGTAATATTCTTTAATATTAAGGGAATGTAATTCAAAGTTAATTACTTGTTTAGGAGTTTCAAATTCATTGAGCCTAAGGGCATTATTTTCTTTGTAATCTCACCTTGTTGTGCACATTGGATGTGGAGATGCAAGTGCAAAAGAGGGTTCAATGTATGAAGATGCCTAGTGGGAGTATGAAGACTAGTGTAGTCTTAGAATGCTTGTAATTTGATAACCTAAAAACCCTTACTCATTTCTTATGGCTGGGAATTGAGGCCTTAAGTCCATGATCATGCCTATATGTATATTGTCCATTTTATTGAAATATATAATTGAGATATATACGATGAGCATTATGTATTTTAAAATGGATAATGTGCAAAGTGAGACCTAATTAATAAAGACCCAAATTTTTTCTAAAGTTTATATTAAGTCAAGGCTCTTCATTGGAGCAATGAATCTTGGAAACATATTTCCGAACTTATTTCCTTGATGTCATTATTAAGCATGAGATGTTATGAGTATGAGATATATTGTGTGTTAATAATGATAATGAGCACCTGATCCATACGATGTTCAAATCGTCATACTTACTGGTCCAATGGGTTTGACTTAACTAATGTGAAAGGCCAATAATGAATGTGCACCTGAGGCTGGAAGCATTAGGAGCCAGTAGATTGAAACTCACATGAGATGTGATGAGCAAGAGTTACTCACTTACAAGTATCAAAACTCAATATAGACAATTTACATCATGAGGGAATTGATTAACAAGTGTTGTTCAATTGTATGATTGTAATCGACCCACTAGAGATTCACCCCAATGGAATCTTCGTTTCTAATTTTGGAAGTGTAGGATTCATCAAGTTAGTGGGAGTTCTATCTTAATTAAAGACCAAATCAGATAGTAGTTTTGCATTTCACATAAAATGAAACAATCTTATCATTTTCTGCGAATAATCTGTTAACATGAACAAATCCCACCCACTAAATAAAAATACTAACGAATAAGTTTATGGGGCCAAACAATGTGGATAGGTTGGGAACCTTTGATTTGTCCTAACTTATGAGATAAGTAATGATAAAGAATTCCACATAGGAAGTTTCTCATATAGCAAGGAAAGAGTTTCCATTGCTTTGGTAATTAGAAGTACATTGTCTTTGGTATTTAGAATACCTTGAGGACAATAGGAAGAGTAAGAGATTAATGGACCTTAAAAAAGGGACAATTTTCAATTATTCTACTTCTAATATGC
>CAOJBK012189100.1:0-12130 GCA_948294925.1 Codiaeum variegatum
TTTTCCTAAGCCGCCCTTTTTGGATTTTCAACTTAGCGAGTTGTCTTGATTGTTGCCTAAGCCGCCTTTTCGATTTTCAATCTAATAGACTATACCTAAAATTTTGCATAAGCCACCCATTTGGGTTTTCAACTTAGTGGATTTCATTCTTTTTTTTATTTATGTTCATTTATTTTTAACTCTTGCGTGAATGTTAAAGAGCCCAAATGAGTTGAAATTTTGATTTTTATTGAATGTTTTAAATTGTACCCTATGCGGGTTGCCTACGTATCTCCTTACAAAAGATTTTTGAAAAGTGAAGTACATGATAATTTTAGAGAATCAGGTCTACATAGTTCTTGCTACATAAAATATGATGCATGAATGCATGCTCATGTAACAAGAACACTATATGAATTACTTCTTAAGTTAATAGAGATTTGTTGGATGGTTAAACTCATTGATGTTGACGTCCATCAGAATGATGCCTCTTCCTGACATGATTTTCTTGATTATGTACGGTCCACTCTAAGGAGGTCTGAATTTCCCTCGAGGGACTTAATCGACTTGTCTAATCTCTTTGAGGACTAAGTCACCCTCCTGAAGATTGCGACTTCGAACCCGTTTATTGAAATGCTTTGCAAGCCTGATCTAATAATTATGTGTGTGGTGGAGAGCTTCCATCCATTTTTTCATCAATTGCATTAAGTATATTATAGTAGTCATGTTACCAGTCGTGTTTAGAGAAATATATAAACAACAGTCAGTGCGAAAGCATAGGCCCTCAACTTCTTAGCCATCTAAACAGAGTCATCATTTGATTCCTCCAAAAACGTAAAGGCCAACGCAGACAGGTCAACCAAATCATCTTTCACCATGCCTAAAGTAGCCTCTGTGTTCAATTCCAATAGATTTTTGAACGAGTTAAAATAGCCTACCCACTCAACTGGAACAACCGGGACAATCTCAGAATTTGTACCCAAAAGAAACAAAAACTCCTCAAAAGTTGAACACATCTCATCCATGCCAGCCCCAAAATGAAACACATGCCAGCCCCAAAATCCCAGTCAATTTTCACACCCCTAAGGGTCGATAGAGCAGACATACCGTATCTCCCGAGGTTAATCCTCTACACTGTCCAATTTCAGACACCATCCATGCATCACACGGCTGAGAAAGGGCTCTATGTTTAGGTAAAAAGAAAAGAAACTAACTTTTCTATAAAATAATTTTACTCCTCATTGGTTTTTTGAGTTAAAAATTAAACAAAAGTTCAAAATACAAACAAAAAGTCTAAAACTATTTTTTTTTTTTACAAAATCCCAATATTAGGGCCCAAATACAGTCAAGCATAATCATGCATCATCCTTAGCATACATCTCCCTCCAATTGCTAGCATCATCCAACACATATCTAGGGGCATCCTCTCCAAAGAGTCTTCACCTAAATGTAAAGGTACTACAAATATCTGTTGAAGCCCAGAATCTAACATGGCATGATCACAAGCCTAGAATCCAATGTGGCACATGTGGGTTTACTATCATCAGAATCATCTTCTGTTTGAAGCTAATTCAAATGAAGGGGCAATTGTGAACCTTTAATTTTGCACCTCCTGAAACTGCCTGTTATTTTTTTACTCTCAAAGGATTGGAAACCTAATGGGGTCAAGGGGCTTCGCCCCTTGTCTGAACTGGAACCACATGAACTTGAATTGTTGAACTGATTGGAACTAGACTGCTTTATGTGAAACTTTTGTAATTTGATTCGATTGGGTGAGAATTGTAATGTTTAGATGTGATTTGAGGCTAAAAATAAGTTTGTATTGGAATTGAGTGGCTAAAAAATCTCATCCTTGAAACTTTCTAGAAAGTATGAATTTATAGGGAATCATGCCAAAAATCCTAGGAGTCACAAAGCATGTGTTTTTCTCCAAATGCATGTGTTTAGGTGAGCCATTAAATTTACACCTCCAGAAATTGCCTATTGTTTCTTAACTCTGAAAGTATTGGAAACCTAACGAGGTCAAGGGGCAACGCCCCTTGTTGGTTGCCCCCGAGATGAAATTTTTAAATTATAAGGATTTACATGGGAAATTTTGTATTTTTCTGAAGGAAAATCTCATTGTAGCACCATTGCATCCGACCTGTCAATACAAGCCCAACGGATCTTACCGAGCTCAAATCAGACTTCAAACGAGCCTAGAAAGCCCAAAAAACTTAATTGGACTGAATCAACCCATGCCTAAAACCATAAGACGCACGTGCAACGACTTCACACATGTATGAAGGGCTTAACGCATGCATTCAAGCCTTTTTGTTTGCAGGATTTAGGAACTTGAGGGTTTGATGGCTTGACAAAATTGGAGTAAGTCTCTATTGTGTTCGAAGAGAACTAGTGTCAGTCTGTCTAAACTGGAACCATGGGAACTTGAACTGTTGAACTGATTGGAACTAGACTGCTTTATGTGAAATTTTGGTGATTTGATTCGATTGGGTGAGAATCGTAGTGTTTAAGTGTTTAGATGTGTTTGGACGCTAAAAATAAGTATGTATTGGAAATGAGTGGTTAAAAAATCTCGTCCTAGAAGTCCTAGGAGTCAAAACGCGTGTGTTTTTCACCAAAAACATGTGTTTGTATGAACCCCTAATTATGCACCTCCAGAAATTGCCTATTATTTCTTGACTCTCAAAAGATTGGAAACCTAACGGGGTCAAGGGGCAGCGCTCCTTGTTGGTTACCCCCAAGAAGAAAATTTTAAATTACAAGGGTTTACATGGGAATTTTTGTTTTTTTTTTTTGAAAGAAAACCTCGTTTTCAAAAAATTGCATCTTACTCGTTAATACAAGCCCAATGGATCTGACCGGACTCAAATCAGACTTCAAATGAGCACAGGAAACCTAAAAAACTGAATTGGACGGAATCAAACCGAATCCAAAAAATCAGGCCTAGGATAGACCCATGCGAAAAATTATAAGACGCATGAGCGAACGATTTCACGCATGTATGAAGGGCTTAATGCACGCGTTGAAGCCTTTTTGTTTGCAGGATTTGGGATCTGGAGGGTCTGATGGCTTAATGAAACCGAAGTAAGTCTTCATTGTGTTCGGAGAGCACTAATGTCAGTCTCTCTGAACTGGAACTATAGGAACTTAAACTGTTGAACTGATTGGAACAAGCCTTCTTTATGTGAAATTTTGGTGATTTGATTCTATTGGGTGAGAATTGGAATGTTTAGATGTGATTAGAGGTTGAAAATAAGTTTGTATTGGAAATGAGTGGCTAAAAAATCTCATCCTTGAAACTATCTGGAAAGTCTAAATTTATAGGGAATCGTACTAGAAACCCTAGGAGTCAAAACACGTGTTTTTTGCACCAATTGCATGTGTTTATGTGAACCCTTAATTTTGCAGCTCCAGAAATTGCATGTTGTTTCTTGACTCTCAAAGGATTGGAAACCTAACGGGGTCAAACGGTATCACCCAAGGTTGCTTTCCCCCGAGATGAAAATTTTAAATTAATATGATTTACATAGGAAATTTTGTATTTTTCTGAAGGAAAACCTCAAATTAGCACCATTGCATCCTACCCATCTATATGAGCCCAATGGATCTAACCAGGTTCAAATTGAGCTTCAAATGAGATTAGAAAGCCCAAAAAATTGAATTGGATTGAATCGAATCAGACCTAGAAAATCGAGCCAAAGACCCAGGCCCAAAATGACAAGACGCAAGCACGAACGACTTCACGCATGCATGAAGGGCTTGACTCATGCGTTGAAGCCTTTTTATTTGTGGAATTTAGAAACTAAAGGGTCTGATGGACTGATAAAACTGGATCAAGTCTCTATTGTGTTCGAAGAGCACTGGTGTCAGTTAGTCTGAACTAGAACCATGGGAACTTGAACTATTGAACTTATTGGAACTAGATTGCTTTATGTGAAATTTTGGTGATTTGATTCAATTGGGTGAGAATTATAGTGTTTAAGGAGTTTTTAGATGTGTTTGGAGGCTAAAAATAAGTTTGTATTGGAACTGAGTGGCTAAAAAATATCATCCTTGAAACTGTCTGGATAGTCTAAATTTATAAGGAATCATGCTAGAAACCCTAGGAGTCAAAATGTTTGCGTTTTGCACCAAACGCATGTGTTTGTGTGAACCCTTAATTTTGTACCTCTAGAAATTTCCTATTGTTTCTTGACTCTCAAAGGATTAGAAACCTAATGGGATCAAAGGGCATCGCCCCTTGTTGGTTGCCCCCGAGATGAAAATTTTAAATTACAAGGGTTCACATAGGAAATTTTGTATTTTTCTGAAGGAAAACCTCATTTTAGCATGATTACATCTAGTCGGTCAATACGAGCCTAACGGATCTGACTAGGCTCAAATCGGACTTCAAACGAGCATAGAAAGCCCAAAAAAATTGAATTGGACTGAATTGAAATGGACCTAGAAACCTAGGCCAAGGACAGACCTAGGCCCAAAATGACAAGACGCACATGCGAACAACTTCATGCATATGTGAAGGGCTTGACGCGTGTGTTGAAGCCTTTTTTTATTGTAGGATTTGAGAACTGGAGGGTATGATGGCTTGAAGAAACTGGAGCAAGTCTCTATTGTGTTCAGATTGCACTGGTGTCAGTCAGTCTGTACTAGAACCATAGGAACTTGAACTGTTGAACTGATTAGAACTAGACTGCTTTATGTGAAATTTTGGTGATTTGATTCGATTAGGTTAGAATTGTAGTGTTTAGGGAGGGTTTAGATGTGTTTGGAGGCTGAAAATAAATCTGTATTGGAGCTGCATGGCTAAAAAATATCATCCTTGAAATTTTCTGGAAAAGTTTGAATTTATAGGGAATTGTGCCAGAAACCCTAGGAGTCAAAATGAGTGTGTTTTACACCAAATGCATATGTTTGTGTGAACCCTTAATTTTGCACCTCTAGAAATTGCCTGTTATTTCTTGACTCTGAAAGGATTGGAAACCTAACAGGATCAGGGGGCAGCGCCCTTTGTTGGTTGCCTCCAAGATGAAAATTTTAAATTACAAGGTTTTACATGGGAAATTTTGTATTTTTATTAAGGAAAACCTCATTTTAGCACCTTTGCATCTATCCCATCAATACGAGCCCAACAGATCTAACCGGGCTCAAATCGGACTTCAAACGAGCCTAGAAAGCCCAAAAAAATGAATTGGAATGAATCAAACCGGACCTAGAAAATTAGGCCCAGGATAGACCCAAGCCTAAAACAATAAGACGCATGCGTGAACAACTTCACACATGGTTGAAGGCTTCAACACATGAGTGAAGGCCTATGCGCCTTTCAGTTTTAGGTTTTTCTGATTTATTTCTTTATAAATTCGTCCCTCCATAACAGAGCCAGGTTTAGATGTTGTTACCAACTTTTTCCAGATTACAGAACACTCTTATAGACACTCACCAGACATCAATTTATACTATTTTACATCAATTAGAGCCTTCAGAATGCACCCTTCAAGTAACAGACAATACAGACACCCCAATTTCAGACGTTATAGATGACCAATTCAATTAGTCAACGTTCGATCCAGTTCAAACACTTAATCAACTCTCTCTGAATACAACGGAGATCCGCTCTGGCTTCATCAAACTGTCAGAATATCCAGTTCCCAAACCACGTAAAAAGGTAAATACGGTATAGTATTGCTTTTTTTTCTTCAATCAAATTATTGTTTTTAGCCCTTTAATTCAAACCTAAGGCATGCTTTCTAAATCATTCATTTTAATCCCTTTAATTCAGACTAAGGCAATAGTTTATGGAAAACCATTTTCATAATTAAAATCAACCAAACCCTAAATCTGCTAGGTACAACACATAATCAAAATTCATTTTTCATTAATCAAGATTTAGAATTGGTTAATAACCTATACGATTAATTATTTTTTACAAATCTAAAATCAATTAGCTATTAAACATCCAAACCACCCCACTGTTATTAGAACAACCCTCACTCTTCGCGACAAGGGAGAACAGTGTGGGGTTTAATTCTCATCCAAAGGGATATATCGGTAAGCCTTCTATAGCTCCAACTCCAAAAATTATTTTCTTTGTTGTTTCTATTTATTTTTATTATTATTTTTGTTATTTGTATTTTTATTCTATATGCCTTTGTATATTTTGCCTGTTATACGTTCGTTATGTTTATGTTGCTATTGTTTTATGTGATGAATGTTTTTAGGGAATGTGTGCTCCTCTCAAATCCTAAGACTGGAGGGAAAATCCCGTGTTTATCGATTTTCATTGTATTAATTTTAGTGCTTTCTTTGGGGTGTTGTGCCTTCCCTAGGACCTAAAGTGGGCTAGAAGAAGGACCCCTAGCAAAATCACTTGTGTTTATCGCTTTATGGATGTCATTTGCATAATCTAGCGTGCACATACGTTCATCTGATATAAATGTCCATGCATACATGAAAATCATTATTTTAATTGAACTTGCATTATTTCTCGAGCCAAAATCTTGTTTTAATTAAAATGGTACAAAACTATTTTTATGAAAATATTTTTCAGATCATGAACCCCCAAACTTCCTTTGGTTCCAAAAATGACTAGCTTTTCTAATTGGGTAGAAAACTAAATCTTTTCTAAATGGAGCTAAAATAAATAGGTTTCTTAATCACCTTAGAATAAAACTAACTTTTTTAAAAGGTTAAGTGGCGACGCTAAATCACTTCACACATAACATGCACTCCAACGGACACATGTAGGGGCACAAATGTGGGAACCCAATCCACAATCCATGATGCCTTAGAAGCACAATCTGAAAGGTTTCCTCCAGGCTTTAACAGAGGTCCACATGCGTACTCTTCGGGGAAAATCTTTTGGACATTCGGGTGGGATCTCATAGTTTGGTACAAAATGTGTGCATTCCTAGGCCCAATTTTCTGGCTAGGTTCGAACTGATTCCATTTAGTTTTTTAGGTTTTCTGGGTCTGTTTGAAGTCTGATTTGAGCCTGGCTTAAACCGTTGGGCTCGTATTAATAGGCCAAGTTTAATGGTACAAAATCAGGGTTCACAATGTTAGGGCTCATTTGTTACTTCATGCGAGTAGAGAGAAAGTTATGGAATATAAAGACTTTTATATGAATGTTATGCACAATAACCTATTGTCCCACACTATCACAGCTCAACATAGTAGTATGGGGCACATGTAAACCAACGATTGGCTTATCTTGGGGAATATGTGAGAAGGTGTTAGCTTGAATGCGGCTTACTTTTTGTTGAAGTTTTTCTTGATCAAGCTACAAAGAAAGATGGTTTCTTGGCTAAAGGCGCGTAGTTGACATGATTGGCTGCGAATTTAGGTTTTAATTTTGAGCCACCTAGTGGATTAACTATCAATGGTACACTGATGTTCATGGACATTGAGAAAATTTGATAATTTGACACTGATTATGCTAGACTGGAGCCACCACCACTAATAGCTATCACTTCCTCCTCCACCTTCTATTCCTACTTCTACTGCTGCTAGACCTAGTACATCAACTGCTAGTCCTAATTCTGTTGTTGTACCTAGCACTGCTACTGCTTGCCTTAGTATCCCATTTACTTTTGCTACTGGTCTTAGTGTTTTTGTTGGACCGAGTATGCCTTCACATATGGCTAGACCTAGTATGAGTGCAACACCACCTCCAAATCCACCTTCTTATGTGCAAGGGCAAAAAATTGATTATTCTGCTTGGAGAAGTTTACCAGGTGATGAATATAGCAATCAAGTCTAATAAGATTGGAAATCGATGCCTTTAGAGTGTCAAATGTATAGGATAGAAAGCCAAGGGTATCATGGGAACTAAGATCATGAGTACATTATTTGGTTATTGAGGCAAAATCAAGGTTGCTTGGATTGGTTTAATTAATGAAAGCATGCAATTTTGAGCTCAACACAATTATAGGCCACATAGAGACCCTCTTAAATCAGATAGATGATAAAAAATCTATTCGGATACCGAGTTCGAGGACAATTATAGGTCTATCGATAGTTCGGATGATGATGATGTTGTTGAGAATGTTCCATCGGATGAGGAGTGATTCCAAATGGAATTATGGAATTATAGTTTTAATTCTTTTTCTTTTCTTTTTCTTTAATTTTCGTACTGTTTATTTTTATTTTTCTATTTTTATAAGTTTCTCTCTTTTGGATATTTTTGGATGTAAATACTTTTCAAGTTCTTTTCTTTTCTATTGATTTTAATGTATAAAGAGAGTTCTTGGAGCCTCTTTATTTTTTCTATTTGGTGAAC
Organism: Codiaeum variegatum; assembly: GCA_948294925.1. NCBI lineage: Eukaryota > Viridiplantae > Streptophyta > Magnoliopsida > Malpighiales > Euphorbiaceae > Codiaeum > Codiaeum variegatum. The sequence goes on from CAOJBK012189100.1 coordinate 8,258, forward strand.
CTGACGGTAATTTGGGCAAGTTTTTCTTTCCCTTTCTATTTTACTTTTAATTTTCTCTTTTCACACATTAAGGACAATGTTTTAAATTTTTTTGTTTAGTTGTTGAATTTTGAGTTTAGAATTTAAAAGAAAAGAGTTTTATTAATGTTATAGTATCATTAAAATTTGAAATTTCTATTAAAAATTTGAGCATATGGATTAGATTGTTGCAAAGCTAAGATTTTGGTGAAAAATCTTAGGGATTTAATGATATATTTTTTATATAACATGCATGAATTGTGAATAAATTGAAAATTTATACTAAAAATAAATAAAGGAGCTTTAAAAATAATTCAATATTTAGTCGGTTCTTGTTTTGCAAAAGTGAAATAATCTAAAGGAACTACGAATAGTGCTAGTAGCCAGCTGGTGTAAGTAAAAAGCTGAGTAACTAGGGGTCAGCACCACAAAGTCTTTACCTTCGCGTCAAAAGGTTAATGATGAAATCAGTTAAGTCGAGCTCCTTGATGTAATAATAATTTAAAAAAAAGTGCATGTGCTTAAAGTCTAAATCTGCATGATATTGTGAACTCTTAATTTTACACCTCTAGAATTGTTGGTTGCCTCATAACTTTCAAAGGTTTGAGAAAACAACTGAGTCAAAGGGCAATGCCCCTTGTTGCATTTGGGGCAATATTCATATTTTTACATCATCAGATCTAGCCCATTAATACGAGCTCTACAGTTCAAATTGGACTCAAATCAGATTTTAAACGGACCTAGAAAACTCAAAAAATTGAATTGAATCAAACCAAACCGACCCAGGCCCACTCATGCATGCATTCAGACCAAGCACATGAGTTTGTGGGCAAATGCATACGTTTGCACCAAACCATGTGTTTGGTGCAAAAAGCATGTGCGTTTTGCCCAAAACGCCTATGGTTTCTGGCACTAATCCCTATAAATTTTAATTGTTCATAACATTTTCAGGGTCCAGACTTTCAGACTTTTCAGACACACTTTAGACCTATTTTCATCCTCCAAATACTCTAAAATACTCTCCAAACACTACAATTCTTCCTCAATCAATCCAAACCTTCAGAGTTTCACAACAAAAACTCTAGTTCCTATCAGTTCAACAATTCAATCCCTTTGGTTCTAGTTCAGGTAGATAAACACCAGTGCTTTCCAAACACAACGTAGACCCGTTCTGGTTTCGTCAAGCCCTCTGACTCATTGATTCCAAAGCCCTGCAAAGCAAAGGTAAAATCAGTGCAGTATATTATTCTACTCTTAATTTTTGAATCACTTTGAACCCTTTAAAATTGAATTAAGGCATATTTTATTAGAATTCAATTTTAAGCCCTTTAATCTGATTAAGGCATATTTTAATAAAAATCTATTTTTCATAAAACGAATTCAATTAAACCCTAAAATAAACTTAGGTAATCAATTTCACATTCAAAATTAGTTATTTTTTATTAATCAAAATCTAAAATGATTAATATCCTTCTGGTTAACAATTTTATTAATTAAAATTGATTAGCAACTGAACATACCAAATTACCCATTGTTATCAGAACAACACCCACCCTTCGCGAGAAGGGAGAACGACATGAGGTTTGATTCCCATTCAAAGGGATATACTGGTATGCCATTTCATGGCTTCAACTCTAAATATGTGTTTACTTTTATTTTATTTGATTATTTTGTTATTATTATTGCTATATTTAGTTTCCTTTGTACGTTATTGCGTTTGGCCTATTCTTTTATATTTTTTGCATTATTGTTATATTTGGTTCATGGTTTTGTATTGGAGAATGTGTGCTCCTCTCATATTATAAGACTAGAGGGGGATCCCCTAATTTTGATTATTTTGCAATTGTAATTTTATCATTTTCTTTGGGATAGTGTGCCTTTCCTAGAACCTAAAGTGGGCTAGAGGAAGGACCCCTATTCAATTCTTATTTTGCTACTTTTGTGGTTTGTCATGTGCATTATAACATGTTCATACATTATGATTATTGCAATATCTATTCATGCATACACAAAAATCCTATTTTAACCAAAATCGCATGTTTTGAAGCCAAAAGTTTTTATGTAAATGGTAAAAAAACTATTTTTCATAAAAGATTATTTTATCAAATCACAAATCCCCTTTGGTTCAAAAGAACAGCCTTTTTAATTGGGTAAAAATCATTTTTGTCTAAAATTGAGTTTTCACAAAAGGTTTCTTAATCACCTAAAATAATTTGTTTTCTTAAAGTATTAGGTAGCTACTCTGAACACTAAACACACCACGTGCACACCAACAAACACATGTGGATGTACAAATGTGAGATCTGACCACAATCTGCAATGCCATGCATAATCCAACTCCCAGAGGTTATTTTCATCAAGCTCACGAAAGCTCGCAGGCATTTAAGGGGAAACATTGAGGGTCGCTCGGATTGAGCCTCATAGTTGGCGACTCCACTAAGGACATTTAGAAAACTCATAAAAATTAAGTGGATTATTTTCTGAAAAATAATCTTTCCATACATCACTTTACATGCTTTTGTATACTAGTAAAACTTGGATAAAGAGTAACATCGAATGAGATTTCTTCTTAAGGATTTCTTCATCGATAGTGAAATCATCTAACTCCAAGGCGTACCCTCTAATCCTTACAATTGATAAAACAAGGTCGCACGTACCACTAAACCCACCCAAATATCTTTGATTCACATGTGGTTGGGTATATTGCACCTCTAGTTGTTGGGGAACCTTCAAACCACCAAGCCATCATGTAACGATTAGAATTGACCTTAAGTTCCCATATACCATAATAACTTTGATCATGCTATCATCATGAATCCTTTTTCATTCATGCATACATGCATCACGACATCTAAAATACTGAAGTTGGGTAAAGTGCACTTGTTCCAAAAAAATCTTTTAAAACACTCACCCTATTTTCAACTTATCTGCCTACTACTGGATTTACCTTTCTTCTCAAAAGAGCTAATACCTTTTTTTTTCCTTTTCCCCAAAGGTCACCATGTCCAACTTAAAAGGAAACAACACCAGCCTTGCTATTGATGCCACGCTCCCAATGCTATTGCCCCACCTATTGACATCACTTATATGCTCACTGAAATCATGAAAAGGCAAGAGGAAGCCATGAAGACTCAATAAGAGACCCTCTCTGCCATGACACAAGCCTAAGAGCAGAATATTTTGGGCAAGGTATAAGCCATGCTATCATAAGTTGGTGTTCAACCTAACAACCATGCTTCCTCCTCCAATTTTGGGAAAGACCCCATTGTGGAAGAAATCATTGTCCTGAACCCACAATCTGACCGTGGGACTACCACTCCAACTGCTCTTGTTGTCGATCCTTTCCTAAAGGGATCCCAATAACATCCTCTCCTTAAGTCTATGATGGAAAAATATGAAGATGTGGATAGGACTTTGAAAGCCTTAAAGAAGAAAGAAAAGCTCATGGATATTAAGGCTCAGTGTCCCTTCCCCAATGCTTGACTTCCACCGAGCACCTGTTATAATCCCATCTACTAGTCAACCAGTGACTCAATCCAAAGGGACTCCTGACCCTAAAGAGGATCCCATTCTTAAATAACTTAAGAAAACACAAGCAAACATTTCTATCTGGAGTCTGCTCATGTCCTCCTACCTTCATCTCCAAGCTCTTTACAAGGTGCTGAGTCAATTCCAAACTTCGACAGACATTACCCTGAAGCTCTAGTTACTTCCATCATAAGTGCTACAAAAGGAACATCCATATAAGATCACGCCTAGGAGACCACATAATAAAGCCCTCTACATTACCATTATCATAAGGGAGAAATCTATCCCAATAACTTTGGTCGATAATGGTTTCGCACTCAATGTGTG
>CAOJBK012189718.1:0-14793 GCA_948294925.1 Codiaeum variegatum
AAACTAAGGTCGTAAAGCTTTCCTACCTAGAAGAGATATGATATCAACTAGTCATATCCACTTCAACAATTGCATCACCGAAACCATGCTTGATCAACTTAGGTCCCTCTAACTGCACAAGCCAAACATGACCCAAGCATCATAAAACTTAAGAGGTGTTAAAAGATTGAACAAAAAAAAAGTGAAATCATAAAAAAACATGACATCTTAGCCGAACAAAACCTTATAATAAACTCTATCAATGAAGAAGCAAAGAAAACTTGAATAAACTCTATAACAACATAAGTAATTGTGAACCTATATTTTTACACCATTAGATATAACCCATCATTATGAGCTTATAGACTTAGATTGGGTCTCAATCGGACCAAATACAAACTTATAAAGTCTAAAAAATTGAACCAAAATAGACTAACCAAGAGCTGCAAACCAAAAATGTGGGCCTAATACTAGGCACATGAGCCTGTTTCCATATGTATGAGCCTAGTGCCAGGTGCATGTACTAGCTACCAGGCACATGAGTCCAGTGTAAAATTTGCACTCTTGATTTTTTGACTGCACAAACTAGATTTTTATAAATTGGACTCTCCGTATAACCTTTTAACAACTTTTGTACTTTGATACTCTGCAGAAATAAGTACTTCGACACTAAAAAAATCTGAACCTCTATCAAATTGTTCACTCATAGATCCCCTTGATCATAATGGAGACCTATTCCGCTCTAATCAAATCATCCGATATGCCAGTTCCACATCAACGAAATCCAAAGGTAATATGTCTAAATGGTAATGTATTGTTCTTTGGTTTTGAATTAAAACCCTAAAATCAGATATAGGAAAATTCATATTTTCGAAATTCTTTTCTTTAATCTAAACTTGAACTAATTAAAAGCTGATTTAGTTAACCTTTTGAAATTAAAAATGGTTAGCTTTTGAGCAAACACTAACCCACTTTTCTAAAAACTTCCAACCCTTCACAAGAAGGGAGAATGACGTTGAGTTTCATTCTCATTCAACAGGATACCCCAGCAACCCATTCGGGTTGTAACCCCAAAAGTCTTTTTCTTTTATTCTATTTCATGTTATTTTATTTTCTCTCATTATTATTTGTTTATTTTAGTTATTTTCATTTTAATGTTATTTATTTATTATGTTCATTATATATATACCTATTTGTCATTTGAACGACGATTGAGGCAATATCTTTCTTAGCATACACTTGCTAATGGAGGAAATATACTAGATTTGTTTCTTACTATGTACATTGTTAATGGAGCGAATCTACCTTTTATTTTTATTTTTTTTTGTTTTATTTATTCTGTGTTCATTATTAGTTCTTTTCCTTTATTAGTTTCCTTATGTAACCATTCATTGAAAAAAGGGAATGTGTACCCTTCCTACTCCTTATGGCTAGAGGAGGGATCCCCTTTGTATCTTTTTTTTTTTTGTAATTTGGCTTTGCTTTATTTTTAGTTTATTTCCCATTTATTTTGTTATTTGGGGATGTGTGCTCTCCTTATTACCAATTTGGCTAGAGGAGAGATACTTGTTCCATTATTTTCCACTTTCTTTTAATTTTGTTCATCATATTTTGTCATTCATGCAATATATTGTTCTTGCATCATTATAAACATTATATTATGCTCATATACTATATTGAACAATCATACCTACATAAAAATCCTTTTAAACCGAATTCTTATGTTTTTTAGCCAAAAACTATTTAGAAAAGGAACATTTTTTCTAATAAACTAATTTGTATGGATCACAAGTCTCCAAATCCATCCTTTGATTCAGGATTTGAGTCTTTTCCATTAGCATAATATAATTATTTTTATTGAGTTAAATTGAAAATAGTTTGTTAATCACCTTGAGAATAAAATTATTTTCTAAAATATTAAGTGGCGACTCACACACACATAATGTACCTAATGGGCCCATAAGGGGGTTCTCTTCAAGTGTGATTCGACAAATCGAGTCGATCAAAAATCCGACCCCTACGGTCGGTTTCCTTGGGTGAAAGGCTCAAGGCGTGCATCGCGTTTAGGGGCAAAGGTCTCACAGCTGGCGACTCCACTGAGGAAATTTTAAAACTAGTAAAAACTACAATGCACTTAATGGGCCCAAAAGGGGGTTCTCCTCACATGAGATTCAAAAAATCAAGTTGATGTTCAATCCAACCCCATGAGGTCAGTTTCCTTGGGTGAAAGGCTTGAGGCATGCATTGCATTTGGAGGCGACGACGTTAAAACTGGCGACTCCACTAGGGAAATTTTAAAACTAGCAAAAACTAAGTAGCCTATTTTTTTTATATAAACACTTTTGGCTCAAAAATCATAAGGAGTTGGTTTCATACATCATTTCAAATGCACCTTTATCTCCAGGCAAATAAAGATAGAAAGTAACATCGAATGTGTTTTCCTTATTGGGATTACTTTGTAGATAGTAAAATCATCCACCGTAAGGCACACTCTCTGATCCTTTTGATTGAGGTAACAAGGTTGTACATAACCATTGGACCTATGTGAATCTCTTTGATTCACATGTGGTTCGGTATATTGCACCTCTAGTTGCTAGGTAACATTTCAAACCACTAATCCTAATGTAATAATTAGAGTTGACCTTAAGACTCATACACCTTAAAACTATTATATATCATTATCATCATGAAACCATTTTCATTCATGCATTCTTGTATGCATGCATCATTACACATAAGAAACTTAAGCTAAGTGAATTATTGCATAATTATTTATCTTCACCTACCTTTTTTCATACACCCTGCCTATCGTTGGTTAAAACTTTTCAAAATGTTGATACCCTATCTTTTTCTTATACCAAGGAAACCATGTCCAACGAGAATGCACCCAACCCCACTGTTGCTCCACCTGCCGACATTGTTATTATACTTGTTGATGCTTTCAATAAGCAATAAGAGACTATAATTACCATAATGCAACCTAAAGAATAGACAATCATGGGCAAGGTCCAAACTATGATGGCTCAATTTGGGGTCCAAAAAATGCATTGACCTCTTCCAACTCTAGGAAGAAACCCTGACAGAGGATGTTGTCATCATTCCTCTACAAACAGACTGTGGAGTTACTACACCATCCCTCTAGAGGATCCTTTCCAAAAGGGACTTAGGACCATCCTCTGCTAAATGTAATGGTATAAATATATGAATAAATTCAAAAGAAACTAAGCACTATAAAAAAAAAGGGATTATGTGTTTGATGTTAAGTCTCTCAGCCTGTTTCCCAATGCAAGATTACCTTCTAAATTTCAGATGGTAGTCTTTGAAAAGTTTGATAGCACTACATTTCTTAAGATGCATTTAAAGATTTATGGTGGTGTACTTCATCCTTTGGGTATGGAAGGTGAGCTCCTTGCTTAGTTATTCCAACAATCACTTTCTGGCGCGACTCTTAAGTGGTTTGTAGAATTAGGTGATTCTAAAAAATTGACATGGAAATCTATTTGTAATTTTTTTTTATAAAATAATACACTTATAAGGTTGAAATTGAAATTATAAGAAGAGATTTAGAAACCACCAAATAGTATTCTATAGAAACATTCTCTGTATTAATTGTAAGATGGAGGAAGAAAGCTTCCCAACCGGTTAACAGACCATTTGAATCTAAACAAATTGATATTATTTTTAATAACCTACTCCATATGTATCGAGACTGACTGATTAAACAGTATATGCCAAGCTTTAAAATTTGGTTTCTAATGACTCATGCATGAAAGATAGAATCAAAATAAGTTTTATGAAGGATGAATCTCAGACTTCCTCCTCTGGCTTCAAAAGGCCCCTAATCAAAGGAATGCTACCCAAAAGGAGGGTGGAATTATTTCTTCCCAAAAGACAATCCAGTTAGAAAGGAGAAAACTTACTGACCTGGGTAGAATTTCATTATGTTCCATCTACAAGAAGCGGCTAGATGGAGGAGCCATTACACCTTTGGAATCAAGACCCATCCTACAACCTTTGCCCAAAAATTTCATTATAAATGAATGGTGTGGCTACCACCAAGGGCCTGACCATAAAACAAACAATTGCAAGGCCCTTAGGCATAAGCTTCAAGATTTAATTGACTCTTAAGAGCTTTTCCCACCTACTCCTATACCTAGCATTAGTTTAAACCCACTCTCTCATCACAATGTCAATGCTATTTTGGTGGAATTTGATGAAGGGGACTCTACTTACTTGATCCTTGCTACTATGCCTCTAAGCAATTACTATTATTTTAGAGATGACCTACCTTCCTTAGGGAAGTCCACCTCCCTCAATTGCTCTACTACTATGGATGACTTACCTTCCTTAGGGATGTCTATCCAATATGACTATAGTTGTGTCATAGACATGAGAAATAAGAGAGCTGAGATTGATGCAATCACTAGAAATGGAAGGGTTTTACAAGTACCAGTTGCGCCACCACTAGTTAGCCAGCTAGTAGCTCAATCCAAGGGTACTCCTGAACTTGAAGAGGATCCTGTACTAAAACAACTTAAGAAAATCTAAGCAAATGTCTCAAGCTAGAGCTCTTATCAAGCCATTGAACCAGTGTCACATTTCTCCAAACACTCTGGTTGCTTATCCTAGAAGTTCTGAAAAGGGGTCTCCATCTTCTTTTTTAGGAATGAAATCCCACCTAGAGGGACCTATAATGATATACTGTACATTGTAATCATCAATAGGGAAGTGACTATCCTGATGGCTCTTATTAACAATGGGTCTACTCTAAATGTGTGCCCACCTAACGTGGCAAGTTACTTAGGTTTAGAAGCTATTAATTTCACTCTCGCTAATTAGTTATTGACGACCAATGAAAATTTAAAAAGGGAAGTTTTGGGGGTGGCAAGTCTGATAGTCACCATGGGTCCTACTTATTTTCAAGTTCCCTTTCAAATTATTGATGTTCCGTCATATTTCAACTTGCTCCTAAGCTTAGATCCATCAAGCCAAAGTTGTGCCCTCCACTTTAAATCAAAGGGTTAAGATTCCATTCAAGAATAGGGTGGTCACCATCAAAGTTGATAGGTCAGGGAAATCTGAAGGCCCTAATATTGTTCCTATCTTGGAAATCCAACTTGAGTTTTCAACATATCCTTTATCTGGCTTCTCATTTGTTCAATTTATCGATACTGTTGAAAATCTAAAAGAGGTAATCTCACTCAATTTTGATCCTCACTGCAACTTAAAACCCTATGTTGCTAATATCATGAAGAAAATGGCCTACTTTCTTATGATGGGCCTGGGTAAAAATCAACAAGGAATTCTTTCCTTCAATGAATATGTGTTCTCTACTCCATATTTTGGGTGGTTCTATCATCCAAATGATGATGAGATTGAGGTAGAAAAGGCCAAATCCCGAGATAAATCTACCATACTTAGAACTAAAGGGGAATATGACTATCCCATGAGGCCCTACTTTAAGGCCTTGCGTGGCTACTTTGTGAAAGAAGGAAAGGCATTTCCGTACTATGCTTTTCCTAAACCTTGGGTTTACCCTATGACTGGTATCAAGATTGCTAGATTTGAGATTTCTTTTCTAATGTAAAGTTGCTGCCAGAAGATTGTCAACCAACTTTGGCAAAATAGTTATTCTTTCTAACAAGGAGGAAAACACTAACTTGTCCACCTTGATCAAGCCAGTCTTTCAAAATCCCACCAATTGGTTCTTTGAAGTACACTTTAACCAATCAGTCTCGGCTAAATCTGAATCTATGTTTCAACCTGGGTTTGAGTTTGAGTCTGTAACCTCTAGTGATGTAACTAGTCCATATGGGTTCAACTATGAGTATGATGTAATTTTAGACCTCTCATCTATTCAGATCAATAAAGTAAACACATTTTCTTATTATGATCTTATCTCTTTATTTTCCTTTAATGTTCCCACTAATGAATCTAACCTTAATCAATAGGAAAAAGAGAATAATAAAATAAACAAAATAAAAGATGTACTTAAAGAGCCTATTAATATTAACACTCATGACATACCAAAAACTACATTCATTGTGCTCAAACAGATAGGAAATTAAATCAGACATCAAGATATTTGAAGACTGCTTCACCTGGAAGCTTAATGATATGATTAATCTCGACTCAAGCATTGCCATCCATACGATCTTGACTTATCCAGATTGTAAGCCTATCAAACATAAACTAAGATGCATGAATGTTGCATGGTCCATCCTAATCTAGGTAGAATTTTCTAAACACCTGTCTCACAAATTCATCGAAGCAATCATCTACCCCTCCTGGTTAGCCAATATTGGCCTAGTACCGAAGAATGATGGAAAGGTAAAAATGTGTATAGACTACCGAGATTTGGATAAGGCTTGCCCTATAGAAAATTTTCCTCTGCCTCACATTGACCTATTAGTAGATGCATTAAAAGGCTCAAAGTTGGTTTTATTAACCGATCTAGCTGTTGGGTATAATCAAATTCTGTTGCACCCCCTTGAGAAAAAGAAAACTAGGAATTCTGGTGTTTTTGGTGTATTTTTAGTGTACAAATACATTTAGAGGGATTCTAACAGTGTTTTTGGGAGTCTAAAGTCGGATCATGATAGTTGTCAAAAACTAACCTGGAGTCAAATTTATAGGAAACTGAATCAGAAAAAATGAAAAAGCTAAGGTTGGTGTGTTTGGACTAAACGTTTACATTTGGAATAAAACCTGTGCATTTTGGGCCAAACTCTAGCTTTTGGGCCTCGATACACATTTGGGACAGGCCTTATGGGCCGATTTTCAGGGTTTGGTCCAATATGATTTGGTTCGGTATTTTTGGGTTTTCTAGGTCTGTTTAAGGTTCGATTTAAGTGTGGTTTGAATTGTTGGATTTCTATCAATAGGCTAGATTTATTGGTGTAAAAATTAAGATTCACACCTTGTAGACCTATCAAACCACTATTACTATACCTTAATCACTAATGAAGCCATGGGTGCTATGTTAGCATAAAATGCTCCTGACTCCCATAAAGAACATGCCATATACAATTTAAGTAAGAGGATGCTAACACACGAGCTCAAATATAGTTAAATCAAGAACCTTTACCTCGCTCTATTATGGGTATGTCACAAATAGGGACACTATTTAGGGGCATATACCACACATGTCTCCACTGATAAAAGCTCTCTCAAGTACCTTAGGGAGAAACCTGTAGTAAGATGGATAGATGGATGGCAGTCTTGGTAGCCTATGACCGTAAGTATGTACAATGAAAGCCATCAAATTTAGTGTCATTGTTGACCAACTAGTTATTGCCCCAATGGATGATTATTGGGAAGAACCTTAATTTCCTAATGAAGACATTCTACCCATTTAAAATAAAACCTTCAAATTATTCTTTGACAAAGTGACCAATAACAAAGAGTATGGTGTTGGAATGGTGTTCCCTATACCTACCAGTAAAAGCTCACCTTTGGAAATCAAATTATTTTTCGAGGTAACCAACAATGAAGCTGAATAAGAGGCTAGTGTTTCATGATTAGAAACAACCATTCAAATCATAATCAAGAACTAAGAGGTTTATGGAGATTCCAACCTGATAGTCACTTAAGAATTAGGGAAATAAAAAAATAAGAAAGGAGATCTTAGTTCCTTATCATAAGCTACTTGAAGAATTGGTAGCTAGCTTTGATGCCTTATCTTTCCACTATTTACCCAGAACACAAAACAAATTTACCAATGTATTGGCAACCCTCACTTTAAAGATAGAAATAAGTGATGGGCTCCTTATTCATCCTATTTCCATAATCATCAACCATGAGCTGAGCTGTCAGTCTCACACTATTAATATTCAAGAAGTATAGTAGAAGCCTTGGTACTAGGGCATCTGCAATTACATTGTAAAAGGACTTTATCCTAAAGGAGCCTCTAAATCATAAAAAAAACACTTTAAGACAATTGGCCATTAGTTACATCCCAATGGGAGATATTCTTTACAAGAAGACTTAGAATTGAATTCACTTATGGTGTGTTTCCAAGGAAGAAGATAACAGAATCATGGAACTAATCCATAGAGAAGAGGAGGGTATGCATATGAATGGATGGGCACTATCCTAAAAAATCATGAATCAAGACTACCATTGGCTCATGAATAAAGATTGTGCACAATTTGTTCAGAAATCCCAAATTGTCAAATTTGTGCCAAACTTCAAAAGCTTCCTCCCTTTCTGCTCAATCCAATCACAAATCCTTGGTCATTTGTTGTTTGGGATATAAACATTGATTGTAAGATCACATTGAAGTCATTTATTGGTCATGAATATGTCATGGTGGCCATTGATTACTTCAAAAAATGGGTGGAGGTTACGACTTACCAAGTACTTAACTCAAAAAGAGTGGCTCAGTTTAGTAAGACAAACATCATGATGTTCCATTTGAAGTACTCTCAGACAATGGATCACACTTTCAGAAAGAGGTAGTTATCCTCTCATAAAAGGAAAAGATATAACACCACAAGTCTTATCCGTATAGACCTCAAACTAAAGAGGTAATTAATGCCACAAACAAAGCACTTAAGAACACCCTTTAGAAGATGATTGGTAATCACAAAGGTTGGCACTTACACTTGCCGTACACCCTCCTTGGGTACAGAACTTCATTTAAAATAGCTACCAAAGCCACACCTTACTCATTGGTAGATGGAATGGAAGTAGTCCTGCCCATAGAACTCAAAATCTTATTAGCAAGAGTTCTCTAAGAAGCCTAGATCTCTGAACTTGACTAATAACAAGCCTATTATGACCAAATCAATCTAATTAATGAGAAAAGGTTTAAAGGCCTTCATTAGACTCAAAATTACCAAATGAGACTAGCAAGGCATTCCATCAAAAGAGTCAATGATCACAAACTTCAAGAAGATGACCTTGTCTTAAAAGAAATCATATAACTCACACAAGACCCTCGAGGGAAATTCAAACCTCCTTGGAGTGGACCTTTCATCATTAAGAAAATCATATAAGCCTGAGGTCCTGATGGACATCAACGATAACAAAATTAGTCATCCTACTAACCTTGACCAACTTAAGAAATACTACATTTAGTATTTTTATTGTATGAGAATGCATCTGGCATCACATTTCCGTAACAAGAACTACATGGACTAGATTATCCAAAAATTATTATGGTCTTCATTGTCAAAATCCATTGAAAGGAGATACGCAGGCAACCCTAATGGGTACAGTCCAAAACATTTAATAAGATTCAAAGTTTCATCTCATTAGGGCTCTTTAATAGTGCATGAAAAAGTGAAAATAAAAAAAGAAATATAAATCAAAAATAAAGAATGAAAGCTACTAAGTTAAAAATCCAAAAGGGCGGCTTAGGCAAAATTCAGGGTATATCCTACTATACTGATTATTGAAAAGGTGGTCTAGGCAACAATTAAGGTAGGTTGATAGATTGAAAACCCAAAAGGGCGGTCTAGGAAAAAAAAAGAACTCAATAAAAATAAAATGTATTTTATTGAGGTATTATTCAACTTTTGGAACATCCAAAGCAAAATATGTGAAATAAAAAACAAAAAGGAAATGAAAACAACCAAAAGTCTTATTCTCTAGAAATAAACCTAGTCTAGACTTAGAATCACTTCTCAATCTCAGTCAAAAGAGCATAACAATTTGCTTTCTCCTTTTGTAAGCATGACTCAATCCACCAGTCTAAATAATATGAAGGCTTACCATAGTTATCCTCTGGGCTAGCATACTAAAGTCACTGATCCATCCTCTAAGGACCGCCTATAAGGCCATGTTCGAGCAGTTTGCAGGATCTTCCAACGCACCTCCGAGCTTATAGCTCGAAGGAAACCGACCATGAGGGGTCAGATTAAGTATGGCATCACAGATTATGGATAAGTCACACATTTTTGCATCCACATGTTTTTGTTGTTGTGCACTTAGTTTGTAGACTGTTTAGAGTCGCCACATAATTTTTAAGAAAAATAGCTTTTCTTTGGTGATTAAGAAACCATTTTGAATTAACTCCATTTTTAGAAAAAGAATGATTTTACCCAATTGAAAAAGGTTTCTCTTTTGAACCAAAGGGGGTTTGGGGATTTGTGATCTAATAAAACAATTTTTATGAAAATTAGGTTTTATCATTTTACATAACAAATTCTGGCTTAAATAGTATGATTTCAAATTCAAAACACTTTTTGTGTATGCATGAACAGGTAACATGGTGCATGAACAGTTAAGCATGCCAAAATGATGCATGAACAGGCTATAATGCAAGTGACAATCACACAAAGTAGTAAATACAAGATTGACGAGGGGTCCCTCCTATAGCCTATTTCAAGTTCTAAGAAAGTTATACAGCCCCAAAGAAAGTAATCAAATTACAAGCACAAATATAATCAAAATCAGGGGATCTCCCCTCGAGTCTTATGATCTTTTTTTATGGCTTCAGGATTTATGGATTGGAGGGTTTGATGAAACCTAAACGGGTTTTCACTGTGTTCAGAGAGCACTGAAGGTTGTCTGGTTGAATTGGACTGAAGGGAATTGGACTGTTGAATTGGTAGGAATCATTATAATTCTGAGGACTTAGATCAATTTTGAGGGAATAATTGTGTTTAGGAAGTATTTTCTAATGTTTAGAGCTTGTAAAGTATGGTTAATTACATTTTGAAGTCCGTGAAAAATTATTCTCCTTCTATTATGAAAAATTTTAAATTTATAGGGAATCGTGCCAAAAACCATGGGGACAAAATGCGCACATTTTGACCAAAACGCATGCATGAGGAAGAAAGAGCATGCACAAGTCAGACTGTGCGTGAGCGATCGAAGAAATGCATGCACGATAATGGATATGCATGCATGTGGCTAGTTACATATGCACAGGCTCTTATACACGTGTACGAGTTATCATTTTAGGCATGGGTTTCTGGGCCCAAATTTCTGGGTCTTGCTCAGTCTAATTCGATTTGATTTTTGGATTTTCTAAGTCTGTTTGAAGTCCAAATTGAGCCTAGTCAGATCCGTTGGACTCGTATTACTAGGCCAAATTTAACAGTGCCAAAATTAGGGTTCATAAATACCCCCTTAGTAGTCATATTTATGGAAATGTGACTGCTAAATGTGAACGCATTTAATGCAGTGGTTGGGAATTTGCCTATAAAAGGGCTAAAAGCTTTCATTTTCACTTAATATCTCATTTCTTACTTTTTCTTTCAAAGATTCTCCTTTTACCTTTCTACCTTTCTATTTCGTAGAGAAGCTTTGGATGATACCAACTGATATTTTCAGGGAGGAGGATGACTTGTCTGCACGACTGAGTGCATCTTTGGAAGGGGAAGAGATTCCAGATTTTACCACCCTCCACTTGATGACATTGTAGATAGTTTTACCATGGAGGAATTACTTATCAGGACACCTGAGCCTTCTATGGGCCCATCTAATTCTATTACAGTTCTACTACTAGAGTGGGACACTACTGACCATTTATTGATGGATAAAGAGGAGTCGCCCATGCCCACCAATCCTGATTTGCTGGAGGATCGCCAGGCACATGCGAGCTAGCTTGGATTTCTGACAATATGTATTTTCTCTATTTATTTTTCTATGGCTTTATTTTACACTCATACTTTATTTTTATGTCAAAAACAAAATAAAGTTAGTTACAAAAATAAGAATTGAAAATAATGGGACTGAATGCATAACTGTTGGACGGCAATTTTATCCAGAGAGGTGGTAGATGATATCTAGGCTATGTGATAGCATTTTTAAGTGCTCATGTGCCTGTTGCTGAGCACAGAACTCTAGCCCACCTGATGGGATGGCTGAGTTTAGATATTGGGTGTTCCCCTGATAGGAACCTGATGTACACCCTTGGTGAGAGGTGGTAGCAGACCACCAATAATTTGTATTTGCTGGTGGGAGAGATGATGATGACTCCCTTTGAGTGGTCATACCTGACTGGTATACACTTCGGGTGTCGGCCCGTTACTTTTGACGTCCTTCCGCTTTAGCGTTATGTGCTAGGTAACATGCTAGGGGAGTAGCTGGCTTGCAATATCCATAAGCAAATTATGGGGATTGAGCAACTCAATTTGTTGTCTTCAATGAATCTGATGGACTATACTGTTGACCATTGTGCTAGATTTTTCTTGTCGATCACCCTATTGACCATATTTCTGTATAATGAGTCTGGCTAGGTTGATCTAAGGATCCTTGCTTCACTAGAGGACTTGAGAAAGCTAAGAGAGTATGACTAGGCTAGAGCTGCTCTAGCCGTAGTATATAGAGGAATGGGCCTATTGTCTGAAGTTGTTCAGGCAGCTATTCCAGTGACTGGCATTGTGTGGGAGGTCAATATCACCTTTTCTTCCATTTTCTTTGATGCTTTATTCATTTATTGAACTGTCAATTGATCTTTCTTCTATAACTCTTGGCTTTTTCCCATATTGGTGCCATTGTGCCCAAGATCAGGCCACTGGACTAGCTTCCCTTTCCAATTTGGAGGATGTGGTGTAAGGACTCTTAGGTCTTTACTTAGGATGTCTTGTCCTTTTCTGATTATTGGTGCATTCTAGTGACCATTACCTTGATGATTTCAAGTTGTTTGGAACCCCTTCCACTTGAAGGTGAATTATACTCAGCTCTACTTCTCTGATGGAGTTCTTCCTCAGGAAGCGGGTGATGGCTCAATCAATTGAGGAGAGAGTTGTGCATGTTGAACCTCCCGTACAGATGAGAGAGTTGAAGCTTGCTTCTTTTAAGGTTTACTGGCAAGTAGGGAGAGCTTAGGAGGACTACCTACTGATGGATACCTCTTACCTGGATTTTATGGCATCTCATCTGAAGGTTGAAATTCCCCCACTTTAGGTTAACCGTGGGCATAATAGGAGAGGAGATGATGCTCCTTTAAGATGAAACCCCCCACCCTACCCCCCTTCCCCTCCTCTCATCAGAGTTCTAGTTCTTTTATTATTGGAGCCTCTTCTTCCTATATGCTAGCTAGTACTAGTCAATCTTGCCACTGGCTATCTCAGATGACTGATTATGTCCCCTACACTGATGTGGCTAGTGCTAGTCAAATCTAATATTTTGGCAAAACTACTTGCCGAGGTTGCAGAGAGTGTACTTTGCTCAAATTTTGGATGTGGTACATTCTTCCATCATTATGAAGATTATACACTTTCTTTTGAAAGTTTTTTATTTCTGTATGTTCTTTGTAGGTTCTTGGCTTATTCTACGTTTAGGGTGTAGATAATTGCCAGAGGGCCTTTTTTAGATTGAGCACTACCCTTTCTAAGATAAGCATTCTGAGGAGCTGGCTAGAGTAGAGGGTCTTCAGATAATGTGGGCCAGGGGTTGAATCTTGAGGGGAAGGAGGAGGCAAAGGAGGCTCATCCTAAGCATGATGCATGATGTTTTATGTTTTTTACTGTATTTGGGCCCGAGCAGTGGGCTTGTAAAAATAATTTATGATTTCTTGTTTTTATTTTTGAATTTCATTTTTTATAAAAAATTTTAGAAAATTTTACTTTTGTTTCATGATTTTATGATTTTCAAAAATAATTTTTCTTGAAAACTCATTTTGGAAAATTTTAAGGACAAAAATTGAGAGAAAACAGACTCGGATTAGATTAGAATGGGTCTCTTCGACGGGCCGAATCAGTGCACACCACGTGGCAGCTCGCACATGCATTAGGCTCAAAATACATGCGCCTCCACTTAAACATATGTATTTCAACCAAAACATATGAATTTAGGTTAAAACGCATGTGATTTCCCTTGGGTGTGTGCTACAGCCTTTCAAACTCAGTCTTCTACCATGATTTGCATGCCACTATGAATAGGATTATGAAATTCAATTTTTAACTTAGAGAATCCATGGGGAGTGAAAGTATTTTGTAGAAAAATTCAGTTTCTTTTCCTTCCTCCCATAACATGGAACCCTTTTTCAATCATATGATGTATGTGTGGTGACAAAAGTTGGACAAAGTGAGTAAGATCAACCCGGGGAGATATGACAGCCTTGCCAACTTTTGGAGGTGTTAGGATAGACTGGGATTTTTTGAATGCCTGTATCTGTTTTAGGGATCCTATTGATCATGTGTTTCATTTTGGGGCTAGTATGGACGAGATATGTCCAACTTTTAAAGAGTTTTCCTCCTGAGGTTGACCTGGCTGTTCCACTTGAGTGGGTAAGCTATTTAATCTCATTCAAAAGATTATTGGATTTGAGTATTGAAGCAGCTTTAGGTATGGTGAAGGATAATTTGTTGGACCTGGCTACATTAGCCTATATGTTTTAGGAGGAATCAAAGGATGACTCCACCTGGATGGCCTAGAGATTGAAGGCCTATGCTTTTGGATTGACATCAAACTTTATATTCATAGGCCCATTCGGATGGTAAGATGCAAGAGTGGCTGAGTTGATACATCAGATGGGTAAAGGTAAGTTGATTGTGGGCATGATTTTGGCTAAAACACTATTGAGCCTCGATCGTTACCACAACTCAAAACAACCTTACCTTGGATGATTAGTCTAATTTCACTCCATATATTCTGACCCTTTTCTATTTGTCTATTTTAGTATGTTTCGAGGTTTTTTGACTTGTGTATTTTACCCTCAGATATGGCTGAGAGATCATCTTAAGATTGTTCCTTGATTTGATAGACTAGACTACTCTACCTCGTGGTATCATTCTCAGAAGATTGCTATCCATTTTAGTTATGAGAAGGAGTGGATTAATTGGCTAATGGGGTTATGTCCATCAGACTTTCTATGGAAGCTTGAGTGGTATTCTACCATCAAACAGTTCATATCGA
>CAOJBK012189890.1:0-10576 GCA_948294925.1 Codiaeum variegatum
AAAGCTCTCATCTCATGGAAAACAAAGAAACAAGCCACTGTCTCAAGATCTTCAGCTGAAGCAGAATATAGAAGCATGGGAACTACAGCTTGTGAGCTGTAATACATCACTTATTTGATGCAGGATTTCAATGTTTCAGTTTCCAAATCCATCCCATTCTATTGTGACAACAAGTCTGCCATATACATTACTCAAAATCCAGTGTTTCATAAAAGAACTAAACACTTGGAAATTGATTGCCATATAGTGAGAAACAAATACAGAGAAGGACTCATTGCTCTTGTCCATACTCCTTCTCATTTTCAGTTGGCAGATTTATTCATTAAATCACATTCTGTTAAGAATCGTCTGTGGCTGCTGTCCAAGATGGGTCTGTTTTTACAGCCTCCATCTTGAAGGGGGGATGTTAGATTACAATACATTAATGTACTGTAATATATATGTAAATCAGCAAGCCAAGCCAACAGTAAAAGCACACCACACAACCAGCAGCAGAAGGCAGCAGAAGTATACCTGGCCAGCTAGTTGAAGCCAGTAAACAAGCACACCAGCAATACTGCAACAGAAGCATACCAGATCATAACAGAAGCAAGCAGCCAGAGCATAACAGAAGCTATTCAACAGAAGCAGAACACTTGTAACAGAATTGTAACAGAATGACAGCTCGAGATGTGTAACAAAATGCCAGCTGGAAGTGCATGGATGTGAGTGCAACAACTGGAACATGAAGAGTGTGCTACAAGCTTGATAGATTAGATTGCATAGCAAGTTTCTTTAGTTTGACAGATATGTAAACCTTGTGTATATAAAGACCTAAGTAGGATTCATTGTAATACACAGAAATTTGAATGAAAGAAGTAACACTTACTTCTTTTCAAATGTTCTTCTTTGTTTAACATTTATATAATTTTTGAGTAATAAAATGAGACTAATTTTGTTATTGTTTGAAAATATATTAAAAAATTATTTGTTCTTAACTCCATTAAAATGTTATTGAATATAAAATATACTTATGAATAAAAAGAAAAGGAGCTAAAAGAAATCAATGTTTGAGAAAAAGAATTGAAAACCAACATTTAAGTATAAGAAAACAGAATGTTATAGAGGACAAAAAAAAAATTAAAAATGAAATTGCCAGACCTCTTTAGGAATGGCAATGGGGCGGGTCGGGCTGGGTTACGCTCAACCCGGCCCCGACCCGATCTCTCGCCCCTGTAATCCATCCCACCCCGTTTTTCTCCATCCCGATCCGTCCCAAATAAATATTTTTATATAATAAAATAATTATAAAATTATAAAATATATTAAAAAATTATAAAATATATTAAATTTATAACTTAAAAATATAAATATAAATTAAATATATATATTTATATATAAATATAAAGTCGGGTCGGAGTACGGTGCAGGGCAACTCAAATTCGGCCCCAATTAGCTCCGGTATTTTTTTTATACCTGATTAACCCGAATCCGTCCCGTAATCCGATAAACTATTAAAAAATCTGTCTCGTTCGAATTGGGTCGGGACGGGTCAGGGCGGATCGGGCCGAATTTACCATCCCTACACTACTAGGAATAGGGACAAGGAATGACTCCACTTTTTTAAGATTCTAACGCACAGCCAAGCTGGGTTCACCTCTTGCTTACTAGCATCTAAACACCAAAAATGCGAAACATTTTCTATTCCTTATTCAGTTAAACATGTACATCCTATCAAAAGTGCAGAAAAGAGCAATTGTGCGGAATATATTTTTTTTAATGGGCGTTCGACCATACAGCTACGATGCAATACCATCTCTATATATTGTTGCACTAGCTTATTGAGTTTCAATTCCATAAGATTTCTCATTTCATTTGTTGAAAAAAAAGTTTGTTCTGGTGAAATAACACCTAAAAAAGAATTAGCTTATGCTAAATATCATATAACATGGCTAGAAAAAATAATTTTTCGTGTCACTTTGTTTTTTTTTTTTTTTAAATTTTTGGTGTTACTTATATATATATATATATAAAGTCCTTGCACTCTTCTACAGTCCAATTTGGGGACTCAATTGCCCAAAACAAAATGATGAGAGGGGTAATATTGTCTTTTCATAGATCCATTTAATTCACTCCAATTCCCTAGCTTAAACGGCATCGTTTTACTTTCTTTCTTTATTTTTTTTTAAATTCTTTCTTCTCCAAGCACGACACTGGTATTATGCCTCTTTACATTCTTTCTTTTCCTTTCTGCGTCATTCTTCTCTCTCTCTCTCTACTCTGTTTCGTGCTCTTTTATTAATTTTTTTTCCCTTTTCAATCTTGCTTTGTTTCATGGTTATTTGTTCTTTTGATTTGAAGCTACATTGTTCTAGGATTTTGATTTTGTGTACTCCATTTTCGTCGATCAAATAATCGATTTCGCTCCGATCATCCGATGATGGTAAGCCACTGATTCTTTCTTTTTGTCTCCATTAATTTCCGATTTCACAATGGCTATGATGAGAAGACGGTTTGTTTTCTATGTGGTTGGTTTGATAATTTTGTTTTGGGTTAGATTGTCATAGAGATGTGCTATTGTTTTCGAAAGTAAACCCATAAATAAAGAAACTACCGGGGTAGCAAAACAACTGTAGGCAGGGCCAAAGGTAACCCCTTTGATATGTTCTTCAACAGTTACTTAGTAAAGATGGAATTAGAATAGTATATTGTAACTTACATCGATTCTTGGTGGTTCCTGTTAGTAATAATTTTGTCGCTCAATTTGATAGGAACCAAATGAAATCACACAAACGATGGATATGGAACCACTAATAGGAACCAGATGATGATAGGAACCATATAATTAATTTACATCATTTGAAATGGAGATGATGCCTCAACTGAGGTTGTTTTAGACTTCCCTGCAAGTACTGTAATTCGTCCAAATTCTCTCATGATGCTAAATTTTGAGGTTAAAAACAAATAATACTTTTGTACTTTAAAATAGAAAGTCTATTGAGAAAAACTTCAAATGAATTCATGTTTGTGCAGGACAATACCATGAAATAGTTATTTAGGACACCTCTAGATTAGACAAATCTTGCAATTAAAAATCCAAAGTTTCAGTAGTCCTATATGGGTTTATCCCCCAGGTCAGTGATTTTTTTTTCCACCACATACATGCTTGTTGCTATTAGGAATTTATGTCATTTCATAAGAACATTTTTCAATCTGCAATCTGTTAGAATATTGAACACCTCATTATAAGTTTCTTAAATTTTATTTAGTTTTTTGCATTCATGGAAAAAATACAAATGTGAATATTATTCCCCTTTTAGATTATTTGCAAGTTCATATACTTCTATATGTGTTTTTTTTTATTGGTTTGGACATTTTGTTTCTCTTGATTCAGTTGTTCGATTCAATTGATTAGATTGTATTTTAGCCTTATATGGACTAGTAAAACTCACATTCATCGGCTACAACTTCCTATTGAATTGTAATGACAATTTTGTGATTCTAAGCATTTTAGGTGGCTTTTCTCTAGGTTTGACTGGTTATTTTTGCTTTTAATTTTTTTTGCTGTTATTCTCTCTTCTATCACAAATTTAATTTTTAGGTCTTGATATTCTAAGTAGCAGTGTTGTTTTATTTTTTTTTTTTAAAGCTTCTTGGCTGTTGTAGTTATTGATCCAAATAGTTAATGGGGTTGTTGAATGAGAACTAATATTACAAATAAAGTGTGAAATTACATCCTTTGATGAATCACATGATCTCATTTAATAGTTAATCGTGATCAAAATGACAAGTGTGATGCTATAATATTTAGTGAGGTCCTATCTGAAATACCAAAGGCCTCCACGCAGAAAACCCTCCTTTTCAACTTGCTTTCTTATTTTTACTGCAATTTATTTTGGAAAATTTACAAAAAAAAAAAAGAAAAATATTTTGTGGTTTGAGACTTTCATTAGTTAGGAAATGTTGTTTACTTTGTAACATTTTAAGTCCTGTCGTTTGCGCCGTTAGACACTTTAAGATCAAAATCGTTAACACCGTTAAAAAATAATGACTTTGAACTCATGATTTTAAATGAAAATAGAAGACTACTTACCACTTTATCAAATTAAACTTTTAATCTTTTATTGCATAATAAATTTATATTATATCATACAATAATATAAAAGAAAAAAAATAAAAGGTAAAATTTTTTATTTTAATTTATATATTTAAATTTGAATTAGTTTTAGAGATTGATTAAAAATTTTAAAATAAACTCTTCTATTTTTTTAAATAACGAATTAAATTATGTGAGATTGGATTGTATAAAAGTTAAAAATAAATAAATTATAGCAATTTTTTTTTTAATTTTTCATAATCTAATTTTATATAATTTAATACTATTTTAAAAATTTTAATATCTAAAAAAAATTCAAGTTTAAATATAAACCTAAAAATAAAAAATTGAAATAAAAAATTTTATCTTTTATTTTTTTTCTCTTTCTTTATTATTGTAAGATATAATATATACTTGTTATGCAAGA
Organism: Codiaeum variegatum; assembly: GCA_948294925.1. NCBI lineage: Eukaryota > Viridiplantae > Streptophyta > Magnoliopsida > Malpighiales > Euphorbiaceae > Codiaeum > Codiaeum variegatum. The sequence goes on from CAOJBK012189890.1 coordinate 4,503, forward strand.
AAAAATCAAAAATTTTGTTTGGTAAATACTTTCTACTTTTACATAAAGTTATATAAAGTTATGGATTCAAATCCTATAATTCACTTACTTGTTTTTAATTACCATACATTTCCACATTAACAAATAAAAAAAAATTATATGTCATCAAATGAAAATGCCACGTGTATATCGTGTCAGCAATAAAAAAAATTTATACGTCAGAAAAATGTGTCACGTCATCATTTTTTAATGGTGTTAACTGTTTTGACCTTAAAGTGTATAACGTCGCAAACCACAAGACCGAAAATATCACAAAGTAAATCAGATAATCTGACTAATGAAAGTTTCAAACCATATAATACTTTTTTTTGCACTTTTTTCCATTTAGTTTTTTAAAAAATTAATTTGTAATTGCATTGGCAAAAAAAAAAAAACCAAACAATGCATTGTCATCTCCAAAACTTAATATTTTTCCCTTTTAAGAAACTATTTTGGGCATTAGTTTTGAGGAAAACAATGGCCATTAGTATCTTATTTAATTTAAATAATTATCAATTTCATTATCAATTTTCGCAGAACAACTCGGAAAATATAGTCTTCTATACTTCTGTATGTTGAACTTTGGTGCAACTTGGCATGGTATGTTTAGAAACTTACCATTTTAATGGTAGTGTAGAAACTTTTAAGAATTTTAAGACAAGTTAATTTTAGAGTTTCAAAATCTTCTTCAAGTGATTAACAATAAGTATCTTAAAATAAATGATATTAATAAAAACTTAAGACAAATTCACAAACAAGAACAGAGCATTCAAAATAAAATAATAAGTAAACAGAAAAAGAGTAGAGAATGCTCAGTTATAGTAGTTCAGAGTCCTCCTCCTACGTTCACTCTCTCAATCCAACCGATTGAGGTTCCACTATCTTCACTTCAAAGTCTTCGAGCTTCTAGTTATCTGGGATTTCATCCATTACAACGATTGGAGTCAACTACTCCCAATAAAATGTTCTTACAAGGATTTCAAGTCAAAAGACTTGTTTATAAGAAGCTAGGATAAGAATTTTCAAGAGAAAACCTAGCAAAAGAATTTTCTTAAACATATGGATTACAATAAGTATAAGAGATTAAGAAAAATTGAAAGGATTGAGCTTTTTGAACAATGGAAGCAAGAACAAATGCTTGTGAACTCAATGGAATGATATTCTTCTTATATTGACTTTGTTTCTAATGGTTCTTTATATACTTGTGCCATTCTTGGGTCAAAAACACTCCACCAACGTTCAAATTGTATAAATGATGTCAGTGAGTTCAGTCACTACCAGGTAGGATATGGGCGTATGGCCATGCTTGGATACGGGCATATCTGGTAGTTGAGTTTGAAATTAAATAATCGTTGGAGTCCATACAAGGGTATCCTCCCATGTGCATACGGGCGTATCCAAAACCCTAGATTTCCCAATCTTCATTGGACTGGGATACGGGCTTATAGAGATAACTCTATATGGGCGTATCCAACTTGCCCTGGAAGTTAAGAATCATTTTGTACTGACATACTGGCATATGGATTTGTGTCTATATGGTCATATCCAAAATAGCATATGGTCGTATGGATTAGATGAATATAGGCGTATCCACTTATTTTCTGCATTTTCAACAACACGTTGATTCTAAAATGTTTATTAGTTCATTCAAAGTGTATTGGCATATATTCTAAGTATCAGAAACATACATTTATGCATTTTGTTCATTCTAAGGTCATTCAAATGCAATTTTGACAAATTCATTTCATATTTCAAGTAACTACACTAATGGTTTTGGAGTCATCAAAATATGGAGGACAACAAGAAAGCCTTTGAACAAATTAAGAATTAACTTTGAGTTTGCCAGTTTTACAGCCTCCTAGGTCTGAACAACCTCTATTGCTCTACCTGATAGTCATTGATGATGCCATGGGAGCCATGCTGGGACAAAAGGCCCCTGACTCCCATAACAAGAATGTCATTTATTACTTGAGAAAAAGAATGTTGGTTTATGAAATCAAGTATAAGTACATTGAAAAGCTCTGCCCAGCTCTTGTATGGGTATGCCACAAATTGAGGCACTATTTATGGGCATACGTCAGACATGTCCTCACTAATCAGAGTCCGCTCAAGTACCTCATAGAGAAGCCTATCTTAAATAGTAAAATGGCTAGGTGGATGGCAGTACTGACAGCTTATGACCTCAACTATATTCAAAGAAAATCCATTAAGTGTAGTGTCATCACTTATCAGCGAGTTGCTGCCTTAACCAATGATCATTAGGAAGAGCCTAAGTTTCCTGATGAGGACATTCTATTCATACAAAATGAAATATGGAAACTGTATTTTGATGGAGCCTCCAATCACAAAGGACACGATGCTTAAATGGTGTTCCTTACACCTATTGTTGAAAGTTTACCTCTTACAATCAAGCTAGATTTTGAGGTAACCAACAATGAAGCCGAGTACGAAGTATGTGTATCTGGGCTAGAATCGGCTCTCCAGATTTCCAATAGAAACTTAGAAGTCTATGATGACTCAAACCTCATTCTCTCCCAATCCTTGGGGAAATTGAAAATCAAAGAGGAGCAATTGATTCCTTACCATAAGTGCCTCAAAGATTTGGCCAATAGCCTCGATATCTTGTTCTTCCATTATCTGCTAAGAACTTATAATAGGTTCACCAACGTACTGGAATCCTTTGAATCCATGATAGAAATACTTAATGGGTTCATTTTCCTTCCTATTTCGATAAACATCAAGTGCTAACCAAGTTTTCAAGCTCAGTGCATGAATATTCAAGAAGCTGAAGAGAAACCATGGTATTGGGACATTTACATCTACCTCACAAAAGGTGAATATTCTGAAGGTTCCTCTAAATCATAAAGGAGAACCATAAGGCAATTGGCTGGTGAATACATCCCCAGGAATGACATCCTCTATAAAAAGACAATGAATGGCATCCATCTAAAATGTGTTTCAGACGAGGAAGCCAACAAAATCATGGAAGAAATCCATGGTGGGATAGATGGCACACACATGAATGGTTAGGCATTATCTCGCAAAATAATGAACCAAGGCTACTATTCCCTCACTATGAATGGGGATTGTGCACAGTTTATCTAAAGGTGCCCTAGGTGTCAAGAGTATTCTAAGGTCCAAAAGCATCCATCCTCTACACTCAACCCTATTTCCACCCTTTAGCCCTTCATAATTTGGGGCATCAAAGTCATTAGCAAGATCTCACTGATGTCATCTGTTGATCATGAGTACATCTTAGTGGCCATAGACTATTTCACTAAATGGGTTGAAGTTACACCTTACCAAACCCTGGATTCAAAGAAGGTGGCCCAGTTCATCAAAACCAACATCATCGTAAGGTATTGTGTTCCATATGAGATAATTTCAGACAATGGCTCACACTTTCAAAAAGAAGTAGTCACTCTTCTTCAGTAGGAAAAGATTGAGCACCACAGATCTTCACCGTACAAACCCCAGACCAATGGCATAGTTGAAGCCACCAAAAAATAACTAAAGAACAAGCTTCAGAAGATGATTAGTAATCATAAAGGTTGGCACCTACATTTGCCAAGTTCCCTCATTAGGTATAGAATAACTTATAAATCAGATACCAGAGCTACACCATACTTGTTAGTCTATGCAATGGAAGTAGTCTTCCCTATAGAATTGGAAATTCAAACAACCAAAGTTCATCAAGAAGCCTAGATTTCTAAACTTGATTGGCAACATGCCTACTATGATCAACTAAACTCAATCGATGAGAGAAGGATGGAAGCGCTCCACCATACTCAGAACTATCAGATCAGGCTTGCCAAGCATTTCAACTAACGAGTCCGAAGTCACATTTTAGGAAGGCAACTTAGCCCTTAAAGAAATAAGCAGGTTGTAAATGAGCATCGAGGAAAATTTTGACCTCCTTGGAGCAGACCTTACATCATAAAGAAGATCATGTTAGGAAGACGTGTCATCCTGAAGGACGTCGATGAAAATGAGTTTAGTCATCCGACCAACCTTGATCAACTCAAAAAGAACTTCATATAGTGTTCTTGTTATATGAGCATGTATTCATGCATCATCATTTCTGTAACAAGAACTATGTGGACCTGATTCTCCAAAAATCATAAGTTGTATCCGAAGTCAAAATTTCAAAATTCAATGTACAGAGATACGTAGGCAACACTCATTGGGTATGGTCCAAAACATTCAATAAAAATCAATTGTTTCATTCAAATTTGGGCTCTTTAACATTGCATGCAAGAGTTAAAAAGTACAAATAAACAAATCGAAAAAGAATGAAATAGCTAAGTTGAAAACTCGAAAGGGCGGCTTAGGCAAAATTAAGGGTACAACTTACTAAACTAAAAACTAAAAAGCCAGTCTAGGCAACAATCAAGACAGCTCACTAATTTGAAACCTAAAAAGGGTGGCTTAGGCAAAAGTAAGATCTTAAACAAACAGAAAAAAATTGAGGTGTTATTCATCTTTTAGAACATCAAAAACAAGATATTTGAGACAGAAACCAAAACTCAAACAAAATAAACAAAACATAAAGTCTTATTCTTAAAACTTAAGTTTAAACTCAAACTTAACCCTCAATCTCAATCAAAAGATCATAACGCTTCAGCTTCTCCTTTGGCCAACATGTCTCAATCCACCATTTAGTGTACTCAGATATCTTGCCATAGTCATCACCTGGGAACACCATTATCCTTCTAAAGTCTCAAATCCAATAAGAGAGAATAGCTTTAGCCATTTGATCATTTACTAAGGTCGCATCAAATAATTGACTATTTGGGGGCACATCCTGATCATGTCTCATATGACGAAGGACTCAGGTAGCCTGATACCAAGTCACAATCTTGAGAGCAACAAATACACATGCTTGTACCCTTAACTCTTCAGCATGAACTGCTTGATGGTAGTATACTGCTCTGACCTTTAGAGTAGATCAGAAGGACTCGACTCCATTAGCTAGCTAATCTAGTCCTTCTCAAAGTAAAAATGGATAACTATCCTTCAAAATCAATATCGAGCCGTAGAGTAGTCTAGTCTATCAATTCTAGGAAAATTCCTGAGTTAGTCTCTCAATCAAGTCTGAAAAGAAAATAGACAAGTTAACACAGCCTCAAAACATGCTAAAACAGACAAGCATTAAAGGGTCTAAAGTACCTGGAGCAAAATCAAGCTAATAGACCAAGGCTCCCTTAAGCTGCAATAATGGTCAAGGTGTAGTAGTGTCTTAGCCAAAATCATACGCATAATCGACTTACCTTCACCCATCTGGGGTATCAATTTAGCCACTTTTGCATCACCCTATCCAACCGGGCCCACAAAAATATAGCCTACTATCAATCTAAAAGCATAGGCTTTCAACCTTTGAGCCATCCAAACAGAGTCATCCTTTGATTCCTTCCAGAACATCTCAGCCAAAACAGGAAGGTCGACCAAATCATCCTTTATCATACCCAACGCAGCTTCTGTGATCAAGCCTAATAGCCTCTTAAATAAATTAAAATAACTCGCCAGCTCAACTAGAATAGCAAGGTTAGCCTTGGGGTCTGTACCAAGCAAAAAGTAAAACTCCTCAAAGGTTGGACACATCTTGTCCATACTAGCCCCAAACCAGAATACCTTATCAACAGGGTCCCAAAACCACATACAAGCATTCAAAAATTCCCAATCTATCATTTTTCCCCTGAGTGTTGAAAAAGATTCCATATCAAACCTTCCAAGGTTGATTCTATTCACCTTATCCAATTTCATGCACCAATCATGCATCATGTGGTTGAAGTATGACTCTATTTGTAGGGACAACTCACAAAATGCTTTATTTCTCAAAAACCAATTTTCATACAACACAATTTTAGGAAAAGATGAAATTTCATACAAGTGTCAAAGTTTTGCAAAGCTTTTACAAAACAAAGACTCATAATGGGCCATACTCGGCATACATCTCATGCATCTCCCTCCACTTACTAGCATCATCTAACTTATATTTGGGGGCATCCTCTCAAAGGATTTTCACCCCAATACAAGGGTATGACAATTACCTTTCA
>CAOJBK012190517.1:0-20387 GCA_948294925.1 Codiaeum variegatum
AGATAATCATTGGCCTCGATCAAGTCCTCCTTGTCCTTCTCTAACTCAGTAAAGCGAGTAGCCGAGGCCTCCCTCTCAGCTAGTAACGCCTCGTTCTTCTCCCAAAGCTCAAACAATTGCTTCTCCAAAGCTTCGTTCAAAGCCTTGCTATCCTCCAGGTCTCACAAAAGCCTGTTAAAATGGTCTGTTGCCTCCTGAAAAAGAAGAAAAAAGATAAGTTAGAAAATGTATACAAGAAAATATAAAAATTGCACAAGTTACTGCAAGTTACCTTAAGGGCGTGCAGAACCTGACATCTTGAGATGATCAAGCTCAGCAGCCTGAAAGAGCCATCCTTCATTGGCAACTCAGAGGGGTGAAGGGATGGAGAGGGTCTCACCACACAAATCAATGTGCACCCTCTCCCCGCCTACAGGGGCTTCAATAGGACCTCCCTAACCTCAGCAACACCCCCAGCAGCTTCCTCGAGCAGGATCAACTCAGCTGCCTCAACGGTTGGAGCAGCCTCGGAGGGCATGGCTTGTCGAATCAAAGCCTCCAAAGCTTCCATCGAACCTTCCTCCATCAAGCCCCTAAGGATAGCAGGCTTAGATACAGTTGGGACGGAGCTTGAGTGGGCATTAGCCTCCGCTCTCTCACCCAAGTCAAATGCACAATGTAAAAAATTAAAAGTGTTAGACACATATGCAAAATATATATAATAAGTATTATACCTTCAGGCGAGGGCTCTAGAGTCGGAGCCTATGCAGGAACCGCTGGCTCGGAGGTTGGGGCCCGAACAGCTTGGGCAGGTAGGAGCATCCATGAAGATGAGCCTTAGACCATGGAAGTCTTCAAAGCCTTGGCAGCTTTGACACCCTTGGAGATGTCAGCTGGGGTCAGGGCACTCCATTGCACCAACTTCTTGAAGGCCTCAACATGACTTAGCCTCAGGAATCGCTTGTACTGGGCCATCGGGGTTGCTCCATCCTTCACCATCACGGCGTGTTGGAAGTACTGGCTGACTAGCTTGTGGGATTGGCTGAAGTTAGGGGCCACCTCATTTAGAAAGCTCATCACCTACCCATGGACCTATGCGGACTCGGCATCCTCCCTCACAAGCTTGTCTATCAGGTCACTCTAGACACTGAGTTCATAGTTTCGATACCTCCCCAGCCAGAAGGGAGTCTCTTGTGGTGCCAGACCTTCAACAGCTTCACTTGCCTTCCGAAGCAGCTTCAACCTTCTCTCCTCGGGCCTTGTCTCAGAAGACCCAATGGTAGGGTATGGTCCCCTCTTTCGGACTAGAGGAACTTCTGGAGACTCTTCCAGTTCATCCATTTCGATGTCAGCATCGCCTCTCAATGGTCCAACCACCTCTCCTCCCGCATCAGCAACAGCCATGGCGAGAGCGGAGAGGTCACGCTCGGAGGAGGAGTCCAGGTGTTCTGGACCAGCTTTAAAATTTTTCAGGTACTAGTACCTCTTCACCTCAACATTAAGATTATTAGATGCCATGGCCGCCTTGTTCTTTTCAAGCGTTCTCTGCTGAAGTCGCCCGGTTTTGAAGCATCGGATGGGAAGAAAGGTTTTGTTGTCCACAAGCTAACGGGACTGCCCAGACAACTCAGGGAAGCAGCCTCCATTGCCTGGGCTACCTCCTTCAGCATAGCCCTTGCCTTTTGATCTACTAAGGGCTCTGCAAAAACAAATCTCAGGTTAGTTATAATTGTATTCAGGAAAATAAATAAATAACTTAAAGGGTATGGAGCGAGACCACTTACTAGAGACTCGGCGCACATTACGAGGCAAGGAATCATGCCTGTTCACCTCTCAAAGATAGGAGGAGTCCATTATTTTGGTTCGGTCGAGCAGCTGACTGTAGCTCGCCAGGGTTCGGATCCCCTAAGCATCATTGAGGGTTAGGTTCTTGTCCAACTTCTCCACCCTCGACAGGCCCTTATACTCACCAAGGAACTCAAAGCTAACTTGTCCCTTCCAGACCAGCTTCAACACCTGGATAGAGAAAAACTTGTTCTTTTAGTCATTCACTTTATTTTCCTTGGCCCCAAACAACGTCCGGAGGGGCTTCTTTTGGAAGCACCAGATATATGGCTCGGAAGAACAGGCTCAGTTGAAGAAAGCCTGGAACATTTTGGGGCTCGGGTGGTTGATCCCCATGACTGAGTAGATGACCTCGAAGTAGTGCAGGCCCTCTATCGAATTCAGTGTTAGCATCATCGGATTTACTTTGAAGTACTCAAAGCATCGGCAGAAGAAGGGCACTGGAGGAAGCAACAGGACCCTGATCATGTGGTCATAATACCACATGTACTCTCGCTCACCCTTGAGCAGCTCTATAGCAGTTATTGTTGAAAAGATCCTGGCATTCAAGGGAGGAAGCTCCACATGAATGCTGCTAGCCATGGCATCCAGGTTATCTTGAAAGATCCCAAATATGAACTTCATTAGGGTGATATCCTTCATATGGGCCTTATTGTTCCATTGACATAGGACTTAGTGTCCTGAGCCTTGCTCTTTTTTTTAGGCTTCTCAACCTCCAACCAGTGTTTTTTAGATTGTTTTTGGGGAGGTGCCATTGCAAATGTGAAGTTTTGAAGAAGAAAGAGCAAAGAAAGAAGGTGTGTACAAAGTTTGGCAGAGTAACAGTAGGGTAAACAGGTAGCAAAAAGTGTGGAAATAAGCCACCACAAATGGCTTTTTATAGGAAAAAATCAAAGGCATTTAAGAGCCTAGGGAAACGGCTGCCACATGGCGAGCATAGGGAGAGGCAGAGTTAAATGCTCATCATGACTCTTTAATGCTCATCATTACTCTTGGAGCCACCCCTTCAAGTGGCGAACAGGGGAAGACTGTAATAATGAAGCCGTTACTTGGGGAAGTGTAACGGTCCCATCTAAGTCTGATGAAAGGTCACAGACAGGGCAGTGAAATGTTTCTTCAGTCTAATCACAGATCCTTATCAGCAAGCCCAAGGCCTCCAACAGTGAGCCCAAAGCCTCCAATAACAAGCCCAAGGTCTCCATTAGTGAGCCCATGGCATCCAACTAAACACTGAAATTATGTGGCTCTTCCAGGGAAGCCTTCGAGTGCTAACACTTAAAGGGGACAATTGATACCGCTCAGCCTTGGCCTTGTTTGGCCCTAATGACACCCTTGGATCTTGACCGAACCTTGTAGCACCCTATCTTACTCGAACTCCAAGCTCACAACTGGCATTGTCTCTTATGGCCTTCGGGGTTCGGGTCTCACAACAGACAGGTGTCACTGGCCCATAGAGAGGTACAATACAAAGTACCCGAAGCTGACACGTGTCCTATTCAATAGGGTTTTCACCCTATAAATAGATACCTCAACAACTCGAACGAGGTAATAAATACTTTCCTCACAACCAAACACCACACACAGTGTTCCATTTGAGTTACAACCTATTTCTGACTTGAGCGTCGGAGGGTTATCACTGAAAATAACGTCTGGTCACCCCTGACCACTGTCTTATCTGTGCAGGCTAGTTCTAGCTCACCTAGAGCCACTCAAATCTAGTGTTGGCCAAGATCCATATACATCACCCACCATTGCCCTTCAAACCATTTGGCAATAGAAAATTGATTTGGAGCTCTACTTCGCTTTTAAGCCATCGTCGGTCAGAGACCTCAAACTCCAGAGATAGAAAATGGAATACTCAGAGACAAGGGAGCCATAGAAAATGGAATACTCATAGATAAGGGAGCCATGGTCATAGTAAATAACCTATCTCCATTCGAGCAAACCACAACCTTTCTAGCTTTCTCTATTCATAACTGGACTGGTACTGTTGATTTTTTGACTTTACCAGAACCGAATAAAATATTTTGATATAATTTTGGATATTAGTATATATTTGAACTGAGATTTGGACCGAATCAAACCAAACTGTATTAAATTGAATTGGATCATAATAACAAAAATTTCTTAATTCTTTCAATTTATAATATATAAATAGTTTTGATTGAGTAATGTATAAATATCAAAAATTTATAATATTTAATAATTGATAATTAATCAAATTATAATATGACATTATCTCAATTGTTATATTATATTATATTATTTTTGCTGACACTATTTAGAATTATAAATTGATGTCTCTAAGCTCCATAGGGTTCTAAAGACTGACCTTCAATGCTAACCTATTAACACAAAAGTAAAAACACATGGTGATGTCTAAAGACAGCCACTCCAATGCCTAAGTTAGTAATATCTTTTTTAATAAAAAATATAGTACATCAAAGTATAGAGTGATTAACCTGTTCCAATTAGTTTAGGTTGGTTTATATACCTATACGATAACCGTTATATCCCTACTAAGTAGGATAGTGGATAAAGATCCCATGATTCTTGGGATACGGGCATGGTATATGGAGACATTTTCGAATGTGCTTATCCCTTTAGTAACGGTCAAAGGTCAAGCTCTAGGACACTTATTAGACTGAGGCGACGAGCCCCTTATCCAGGAAATAAGGGAAGCCTGCCTCGAGCCTGAGGTTTGAGCCTTGTGCAGTGTCTTCCAAGCTACTACCATGGCATAGGGTCATTCAGGTTGAGACATAGGTTATCACATGTCCTCCCAATAAGACCCTAGTCAAAGACTACAAGGTAAACAATCTGCCTACGTCTATGGCTCAAGTCGACCCCTTGTCAGGATTTTTGAATTTGGGGTGGGAAATTTACCGCACATCCTCAATCAGTGACACATAGCGTGCATTCTGTCCGTATTCTTGAGATTTTGACGTCACTTTAACTTCTCCATCCTATCATCTGCTGAAACGTGTCAAAATTAACCGTTGTGCAATCAATGACACCTTTTTAACTTCTATACCCCCTGCCTATATAAAGGGGCAAGATTCCCACTAGGTCATTTTTTTTGACATTTTACCTTCTATTTTCTGCTTTTCTTCTCTCAATCTTCTCCGGAAGAGCCACAGAATTTCGGTCACCACGATTTCTGATTTTCCTATCTAGCCACTCAGGTAACTTCCATTCTGATAACTTTCTTTCTTTAAACCTTCTTCTATTGCCCCAATATATACCCATACTAGAATGATGAGTGACCATAGTGACAGCCAAAACCCAGAGGAGTATGTTTCCCATTTCTCAGATCATCAGCTATCCTTTGACCAGTGTCTTTCTGCTGGAGTATGTTCAAGCTAAGACTTCTCCCCAAAGTGAAAGAGCCTTATCTAATCCTCTTCCCTATCCCATGGACCATGATGAAAATGCTCTCTTATCCAAGTGGAGGAGGTTAGGACCTAGTGAAACAATACCTACAGACCCTTTGGCCCTGAACGCTACCCTTCCCCCTCTTAAGGTCGGTGTGGAAGAGGGGGTTAAGGTTAATCTTCATCAAATTAGGTCAGACTAGGAGAGTGAGGCTGAAAATTCTAAGGAAGAGGCCTGCCTTGATACTGAAGCACCCATGTCCAATAAGGGAAAAGGTATTAGCAATGCCTTTGCTCATCAAGGAACAACAAAACATAGAAAGACGCATAGGGTGGGGATACTTCGGACTATACTGTCTCCCTCAGACTTAAAAAGGATGAGGGAGGAATTCCATTTTTCAGAAGATTTCATGACCATGCTCCCTACTGATTCTTAGGGATCGGACCACGTAACCCCAAGGGGGGGGGGTCCAGGTTTGTTACTATGACACCCAAACATCTAGAATACAGTTCCCCCTATCAGACTTTGATATTGCATGGCCCCAAGCCTATAATGTCCCCATTGCACAAGTCCATCCAAACTCATAGAAAATTCTACTAGGTCTAGATGATGACCTATTAGCTCGGGTTCCAATTAACCGTGCCTGTGATTCAGCATCTGTATAAGGTCATCCCAGGAAAAGGGCTAGACTGGTGCCACGTTCAAGCAGAGGGGAACAAAAAATGTTTTATCCTCCCCTCTTCACTAAAACCAGCCTGGAATGGCAAGCTTTTCTTTGTATTCAAGGATAGCCTCGCCCCTCTCCTAAAAAGGTGGGATGCCAATGTACTGAGCTTACGCTAAAATCATTTCCCTAAGATGATTAGTGTTGAGTTTGACCAAGTAAGGGGATATTAAAGTGGATAGAGGAGAATGGTATGTTTGATAGTAAGGCTCTAATCGAGGGGTGGGACACGACATTGATTGTAGACAAACTAGGACATTGGCTCAACCCTACTGGGAGTACTTAGATTTACTGTAATACTTTACCCTCTTCCTGATTATACTAATTGATCCCTTATTATTCTTATTTTGCATATATGTTAGCTATCCTTAAAAAAGATGTACAAGAAGAGGGCCTAATATGCCCAGAAGGCTTAAGTCGGGGACTCGGCCCTACTAATCCCAAAAGAGTAGCAACAATAAATTAGGGCTCAACAGACCTCAATTTTGAATCCTCCCACTATAAATCCTACTGCACCGACAGCTGTGGTGGCAATCTTCTCAGAGGCGGAGGGGGATCACACTTTGTCGAGCTCTACACCCCCCAACGTTCATACCAAGCGGGCCCGAAAAGAGGTTATTCCTTCTGGTGATGAGGCTTGTGGGCTATCCTCCCCTCCATCCTGCTGACATTCACTATGATGATGCAATGACAGACAAAGAATGAAACACTGAGGGCTATAGCAAGGCTTTAGCTGTAAGTATCCTTCATCCATGTATCATTATTCAACATATATATTTTTGAAATTATTTGACTCCTTTAGATGATATTGTAGCTAGTTAGCCTATTTATGGCCCAATCCACTATAAATGCTCACACTGCTGCCAATTTGAAGCTCGAGAATGTGGCTCTTAAGAAGGAGCAAGCTTCGTTCCAAAATATCCTTACAAAGCTAAGGCTGGTTTTGATCTGAAGGCCAAGGAACTAGACTCTGTGAAAAAGTCATCTCGCAAGGCCAAGGAACAACGAGTTGAGGAGAAGAAGAGGCATGGACTAGAGAAAGAGCTGTAGGAGCTGAGGAAAGAGCTAGAAACTGCCAAGAATGACCTAACTTCTCACACTACTAAGGTTGATAGGCTAGAGCAAAGGAGTGCCCTTTGGCTCGATGCATAGCAGGAGAGACTGTTAAGTGATTTGGTGACTCAACCTCTTTTCTTGCTAACATTGAGCCTTCTGAGGACATTTTTATTGATGCCCTAGACATTGTGGGAGATGGCACTGAGAATCCTTTAGAGAGTGGGCAGGAAGGCGACCTCAATGTCCCATAAGCTTGAGCTTTGCAATAGTTAGATTTTTTTTTATTTTTTCTTCTGGGATTATGTTGGGAGTGATGCCCCATTGAATGAACTTAATATTTCTCTTATATACATTGTTTTCCTCTTTCCTTACACATACACACACACACACACACACACACACACAAACACATACACACACACATATATATATATATGTGTGTGTGTGTGTGTGTGTGTGTGTGTGTGAGTGATCGAGAGGTCCTACCCCTCGACCTCTCTATGGGTGATCTACCGATCCTTCCGATTAATTTCATAAGGTTATCTTAAGATAAGTTAATGGCCTTAAGGACAGTCTTTGGACTGTTCTCATGAATCACTAAGAGGTTTTTGACCTCTTACCATTATGAGAGATGATCTATGGATCGTTCATATCATAAGGGATGATCTATAGATCGTTTTCCTTTTAATGTTTTTGGGCGATCTATAGATCATTCTATTATATGTAAAGGACAACCTATGGGTCATTTTTTATATGCGACTTGAGCGTCATTGAAAATTAAAAATATGAGCAGTGTTCTGGATTGACCATTTAAGAAAACTTAGTTTTATTCATGATGCCAGAATTAATAGGTGCACCCAGACATCCCAACTAGATTGGAAACCCCTTAGCGCCATCATCATCTGTCTAGACTTATAAATATTACAAAAAAAAGGCTAAAATAACACATTACATGAACATTACGACATATTCTAAGGTGTAATACTTCTTCAGGTTATCAATATTTTAAGTATGAGGTAGGACCTTCCCCTTACGATTCACCAATTGGTACGCTCATAGACTCAGTATTTTGCTTACCCTGTAAGGCACTTCCCATTTAGGTTATAGCTTTCCTATGCTTGCATTTCTGCATGATAACTCTGACTTTCTCAACACCAGCTCACCCTCTTGGAAGGCCTTGTGCTTGACGTTCTTATTATGGTGCCCTAATATCTTTTGCATGTATGTTGCTGCCCACACATAAGCCAAGTCCCTCAGTTCTTCTGCCAGGTCCAGATTTGACCGTCTCTCCTTATCTTGGTCGATTCTATCATTGAATTCCAATATTAAAAAGGGATAACCAATCTCTAGCAGTATCATGGTCTTACTTTCGAACATGAGCGAGAAAGGAGTTTCCCTCGTGGTAGTGCAAGGTGTTGTTCTTTAGATCCAAACAACACTGTTGAGCTCATCCACCTAACCCCCCTTCTTAGCATCGAGCCTTTTCTTCACCCCTTACAATAGGGTCTTATTGGTGAGCTCTGTCTATCCATTGGTTTATAGATGAGCCATAGAAGAGAAATGCAGATCGATTCTGAAGGCCTTATAGAATTCTTTAAATTGCCTGGAGTCGAACTGCCTTCCATTATCCATAATAAGGATCCTCGGGATTCCATATCTACTAACAATGAACTTATCCACAAAGTCGGTGACTTTGCTATGAGTGATGGTGGCTACTAACTCAACCTCATGCTACTTTGAGAAGTGCTCTATTGTGATAATAAGGAACCTATTCTGTCTTATTACCATTGGGAAGGGGCCCAGTATATCAATCCCCCCACTAGTAAAATGGCTAGGTTTCCCCTATAGGTTATAGGCGACAAGGTCTATGCCGAGGCTCTTTGTACATTCACATACTCCTTACACTTGGGGAATTTCCTCATTAGGTCTTCTACATCTGCCTTAATGGTAGGCCAATAGTACCCTTACATTAGTACTCTCTTAGCATGAGTTGTGCTTCCTTCATGGGCTCTACAAATACCTTCATAGATCTCCCTTAACACGTATTCTCCTTACTCTGTAGGTATGCAACTCATCCAGGGATGGGTTCGAGACCTTCGATATAGATCTCCTAAGTACCAACTGTACTCTTTGGCTTTCTAAATGACCATTTCAGCCTCTTTCTTATCTTATGGGAGAACACTCTCTGACATCCAAAGAATTAAAAGTTCATTCTAACTTCCCTTCAATTCTAGTGCACATACCATCGCTCCCAGTGTTGTAGGCACTTTTTGTAATGCTAGTGGGATATTTTTCAATTCTTCCATTCTTCCCTGGGTTGCTGCCTTAGCCAAATCGTCTACTTTAACTATCTCCACTCTTAGGACTTACACTATCTTCCCACCCTCTTGCATAATCTATTTAGCCTTATCAGCATATGGTGCTAGTTCTTCATTTCTCACTTTGGAATTTCCCTATATTTGATTGACCACCAATTGTGAGTCACTATACACTATGAAGTTCTCTACCCCCAACGCCTTGGCTAATTTCAAGTCATTCAAAAGAGCCTCGTACTCTGCCTTGTTATTGGAACTATTGAACTCTTACCTGATCGTGTATTTTATGATCACATTATAGGGACATCTAATCACTATCCCGACCCCAGCACCATCATGGCATTGTGCCCCATCCACCCACATCTTCCACGTCTTTGATTGGTTGAGCTGTACCTCATCCGTAGGAGTTAATTCTGCCACAAAATCAACTAATACTTGTTCTTTCATGGCCTTTCTAGGCTCCCCAAAACTCCCATCTTGATTTTCCATTTTGATACCCGTCCTGAAGTTTCTGGATTTTGAAGGATCTTTTGCATAGACAAGTCTGTCTATAAGATTACTATGTGGGCCTCAAAGTAGTGCCTTAGCTTCTAGGTCGACATGTATAATGCTAAAGCATGCTTTTCTAATCTTAGGTATCTTGTCTCTACATCTTAGTGGATCCTACTGATATAATATATGGGGTACTATTCTCTTACTTCCTTCTTTACCAGGACAGCTGCTACCATCTTCTTTGTATTGGACAGGTACACATTGAGATCCTCTCATGGCATTGATCTACTTAACAGTGGGGGTGAAGTTAAAAACCTCTTTGACTCTTTAAACGATGTTTGGCATTCCTATGTCCACTTGAATTCTTTTAAGCTCTTCAGGGTTTTGAAGAAGGGTTGGCATTGACGTGCAGAGCACGATATGAATCTACCCAAAGCAGTAATTCTAACATTTAACCTCTAGACCTTATTAATGTTCTTGGGTGGTTGCAACTCCAAAATGACCTTGATCTATTCTGGTTTGCCTCAATTCCTCTCTGTGACACCATGTATCTTAGGAACTTCCCTGTTGGAACCCCAAACACACTTCTCAGGATTAAGATTTAAGTTATATTTCTATAAGATGCCTAACACTAACTGTAGGTCATTCGAGTGATCCTTGTACTTCTTGCTCTTGATGACCATAACCATTTTAGCAAGCTATTCTAGGTAATGCAATTTAGGGATGACCCCTACTACTAGTAACTTCTGCACATCTTTCGTTGTCACTACATGCTTCCTTATAGATTTCTTTCTCTTCATTTGTGCTATGGGCTTGACCGAGTTATTGATGTTTAATCTATGGATGATGAATTTCGGGTAAGGACATTTGTTCTCCAAGTGAAAGCCCTGAGATTATCTTCTAATGTACTGAATATCCCTTGTTTAACTTGTTAGTCTAGCTGATCTCCTACTTGCAGATTTCCTCCCCTTATTGTCACATGTATTACTCCTCCTTTGTGTTTTAAATAGCTCTGTCCTGATGGCAGCTCTTCTAAATCTAAATGTGCTACACGGTAGATCCCTTTGAGGGCATTGGAGTAAGTTTGCCTTGCTGTTTCTTGACACCCTCTACATACCACCTTGCCCCTCAAACAAGGATTCTTCAATGTGAGGTGAATAAGTGCTCACTATACCCCCCGTGGCATACAAATAAGGCTGACCCAATAGGAGGTTGCAGGGAAAGGTTATATTTGCCGCCATGAACTCTATAGTGACTATTCTTATTTGTTCATCATCCCCTAGTTCGACCTCTAAGTTTATCAACCCCTCTAGCCAAACTTGATCTTTACCTATTCCTACCAGAGGTGTTGTTACCACCTTTATATCCTTCAAATTCAATTTCATCTTATGAAAGTAGTCCTTGGTTATCATGTTCACTAAGCTCCCTTCATCCACCATAATTCTTTTGACTTTATAATTGTTAATGTACCCTTGGATAACTATGGCATCATTGTGAGGGTGGACCAAATGTTTCCCATTCTCTTGTGAAAAATTTAGCAAACACTAACTTGACGGGTGCAATGAGGACTGAACCTGAGCACCACCCTTTTGTACAATAAAGCATACTTCCTTGACTACTCTCTTCTTCTGTGTTGAGCTATCTCCCACAAAACTTCCCTCTATTATAATAAATATATCACTAGCCAGTTGCCTTTGTCTAGGCTTTGAAGGATCATCCCTTCATCTCTGTTTTCTCATATGTCCTTTTTTATTGGATCCCTTCGATATTTCTCATTGTTATTCCATTTAAAATGTCTCATAATCCCAAGCACTGCCTTATGAATCTTTCTTTTTTATCCTTAAGGTGGATACAATCTTCAGTTTCATGGCCCTTATCCTGATTGAACTCACATTACTTGTTTGGGTCTCTTTTAGATATGGATGAATCACTCATCTATGGATGCCAGCGCACATCCTCCCCACTCTTCTTTATCCACAACAGCACATCCTTCCTGGAGGAAGCTAGGGGGTGTAATTATATCTATCTAAATTTCTGCTTTCAAATTATCTGCCAGGCTTATCCCGATATCTCTTGGATCCACTACTACCAACCTATTCCCTCTTTTCCTCTCTCTTGTTTGAGGTGTGTGTTATCAAGGGCTAGGCTCCTGATTTCCAGTTCTCCATCCCTCCCTCCAAGTTTATCTGTCCTTCAGCTTTGGCCATTACCTGATTCCAACTAGTTGGTTATTTGTCTATGAGTGCCTTCTGTAAGTTTTGATTTGTAGTCCCATTAAGGATGGTCATTTTTTTTGTGTCAAACTGTAGCTCAAAAACCTCTCCCATAGTCTATTTAAACCTTCCCACATAAGACCTCAAGTCCTCCTTCTCCCTTTGCTTCACCGCAAAGAGGTCTGTCGAGCGCTTCGGCTTAGCCCTCAATGACATAAATCTCAATTGAAATACAATAAATAACTATTTGAATGAAGAGATGGATTTAAGCTTGAGCTTGTGACACCACTCTTCAACACACCCTACCAACATGGTTGGAAAGAGCTTACACAGGACCTGGTCCTGATAAGTCTGTGAGTGAATTTTTGTTTTGAATTTGTTCACATGTGCTTTGGGACAAGTCTTCCCATAATAGTTGTCTAGTTGATGCAGCTTTTTAAACCCTAGGGAGTAGTCTTTTATCAAGATAGCATCCACCAGGGGTGATTCCTCTGGGAGGTCTAAGTCCATGCTCGCTCCCTTTATGCCTATATTCTCCAACACTTTCTTTACTTATTTGGCAATGTCACCTGCTAGAGTTGGGTTATTCGAAAAATTCTGGGCTATGTCTTCTAGATCGACCCTCGTTTGACTTACTGAGGAAACTCCCCAAGCCTGCACCACCTCCCCTTAAACCTCATCTGCTCTCATGTCATGCTGTCCATTGGCTTAGGATGGAGCTACTGGAATTGGGATTGCAGTCTTTGATTGCACCTGAGATAGGTGGTTGACCTGCTGCCATAGCTCGACCATTTACCTCTAGAGGTCTACGTACTGGTTACATCCCTCGCATAGCCATTGGGTTATTGAAATCTGGGTCCTAGCCTAGGTTAGCAGCAATTATAACCTCCCAGTACATTCTGGCCCCCCTATGGTTTTGATAGAGATTAGGGGCTATATTCTGGTGGGGCAACTGGACATGTGGGTTCACGCCAGGTGTGATCGGTACTGGCCCTGGTGGGGCAGCCTCTCTAAGCCCTGGAATCTCCGAAAAAAAAATCAAAGGGACTATTCAGGTTAAAGTTCCTCACCTGGTTATCCATTACAAACATCATGGGAACACCAACCAAATCCTGAAACTGTGTTCCGCGCTCACCGAACTAATGATGTCTCGAGCTCCCTAGAGTCCCAAAGACTAACTTCCAATGCTAACTTGTCAACACAAAAGTAAAGACACAAGGTGATGCCTAAAAGCATCTCTTTTTAACAGAAAATATAGTAGATCAGAGTATAGAGTGATTAATTTGTTCCAAGTGGTTTAGGTTGGCTTATATACCCATATGATAACTGTTACATTTCGACTAAGTATGATAGTTGATAATGATTCCGTGATTCTTGGGATACTAGCATGATATGTGGAGACATTTTCGGACATGCTTATCCCTCTAGTAACTGTCAGAGGTTGAGCTTTAGGTCGCTTATTAGACTGAGGGGATGAGCCCATTATCAAGGAAACAAGGGAAGCTAGCCTCGAGCCCGAGGTTTGAGCCTTGTGCAGGGTTTGTCAAGTCATTACCGTGACATGAGGTCGTCCAGGTTGAGACCAAGGTTATTATAAATTATAAAATTCATAAGGTTCTAATTATAAGTTATTATTTTTCACTTTTAACAATTTTAATGATTTTAGTTATTTTTTTTAGTAAAAATTGGAGTCAAACTTCGTGTTATTAAAAAAAAAAAAGCAATCCACTCTAAGGGAAAATACAAACTAAATCAAATAAATTTATTTATTAATAATTAAGTTTTAATTTTATTATTTAGCCCATTATTATTAATTTTAGAAAGATTTATTAATTTTATTTTAAAGGTAAAATTTAATATATTAGATAGTTTTAATTTTAAATTTATTTTTTCATCTTAAATTTGATTTTATAGTATTTCATTTAAAAGAATAATTAAAAAATATAAAAATTAAAAAAATATATAAATATATGAAAATGATCGAGCCCAAAACATTGTCATTCTACTTCTACCTACTTTTTCTTTAGGCAATTTACCTAAAAAAGAACGTTTTCATATCTCTGATTATTTTTTCTTTGCATCTCTATGTTTTCTTTAATACAAAAGGCGAAAGAAAAAAAATTCATTATCATCTAATCTTTTTTTTAAGAATGACAATCGATTTTGAAAATTACTTGTAGGATAAAAATCAAATTTTTAAGAATTCTCTAACGAGCCTTTCCCAATAAATCTTAAAAACTTAAGAAATTTTTTTTAAAATTTTTAAATAAAAATTTATTAATTTTAATTATATAAATTAATTTTTATTCATTATACTATATTAAACTAGACTTATTTGATATAAATTCAGTTAGCTTATTGAGGTTAGATTATAGGTTCCTATTTTTTTTTTTTTAAAAACATACATGAGTTTTATCCCATTATTTTGAAAATTTGATGGAAGTTGAGGAGAAAGGCCCTGTTATCGGCAAAAACGTCCAGTCATCAGAAGAATTTGATCAACTTGAAAAGAGTAATAAAAAGGTTAAGAGTGATGAGAGTGATCATAATGAGTCTCAAACTGAGGTTCTTGAAACGCCTATGGAAGTGGAAGGTGAACGTGAACAGGACCATGTAGCTGCACCTCCTAAGCTGACCCATTCATTTCATGATACCTTATTGGGAAAATCACCTAATGATGATATGGGATAGGAGTACGAGGTCTTTGAAGATCATGATTGATACTGCTCAGCCTCAGCCTTGGCCTAGTTTGGCTCCAATGACATACTTGAATTCTGACTGAACCCTATAGCACCCTGTCCTACTCGAACCCCAGGCTCAATCCTGGATTTGTCTCTTATGGCCTTTGGGGTTCATGTCCCACAACAGACAGGTGTCACGGGCCCCATGGAGAGGTACACTGTAAAGTATTCGAATCTGACACGTGTCCCCTGC
This sequence comes from Codiaeum variegatum, assembly GCA_948294925.1. NCBI lineage: Eukaryota > Viridiplantae > Streptophyta > Magnoliopsida > Malpighiales > Euphorbiaceae > Codiaeum > Codiaeum variegatum. The sequence goes on from CAOJBK012190517.1 coordinate 14,934, forward strand.
AACATGATTTTCACCCTATAAATACAGACCTCAGCAACTCAAATGAGGTAATGAATACTTTCCTCACAACCAAACATCACCCACAGTGTTCCATTTGAGTTACAACCTATTTCTGACTTGAGCGTCAGAGAGTTATCGCCGAACACAACGTTTGGCCACCCTTGACCACTGTCTTCTCTATGTAGGTTAGTTCCAGCTCGACCAGAGCCACTCAAACCCAGCATTGGCTAAAACCCATACGCATCAATGATGATAAGTGTCCTATTATCTGTCTAAAAAAAGTGGAAAAAGTATGCCTCCGCAGTTTAATAGTAAAACTTATATGGTGGTCTATATGATACAAGTATCTTGATAAGAGTCTCCATAAACTATGGTCAACTAAGTACTCAATGGAGTTGGTAGCCCTGGATAATGACTATTTTTAGCTAAATTTACTTGTGATGAAGATTATGATTTTACATTATTTAAACAACTATGGATGGTTGCTGGTCATTACCCAATAGTACGTCAATGGCACTCAAATTTCAATCTAGAGGAAGATATGCCAGGTCACATTATGGTGTGGGTTCATTTTCTTTGCCTTCCGATAGAGTATTATGATGAAAAACTCCTCATTGAGTTAGGTAAGAAAATTGGGAGGCCTATTATGATTTGTGTGTCTATGTGTTGAGGTGGATCTAAGCAAGCCACTTGTTTCTAAATTCAAACTCAGAAGACATATTAGAAAAGTGGAGCATGAGAGGATTAACTTAATCTGTTTCCAATGTGGAAAATATGGGTACAGGAAAGAAGATTGTCTTTTGAATAAAGGAAAGGAACATTATGCTAATCACAATAAGAAGGGCGTTGCAATCGATCAGGATGGTGGAGTTGTTAGAATTTTGGTATTTGATAAGGATGTATTGTTTACGAGAGAGGTGGGGGTGTGTCCCGAAATTTATGAACTCTTTGGCCTGTGGATGTTGGCATTCAAGCAAAGATTCAGGAAATATGTAATTCAAAATTTATAATCAAATCATATCTGAAATCCTAAGGCTAATTCTAAGGGATTTATTAGGAAAGGGAATAAGGTAGGTAATAAAAATTTTAATTTGAACCAGGATATGGTTGGGGATTCCCATTTTGGGCCATTGGCTTTACATGATGATGATGGGCCACATGTTGAGTCCAATCCAACAAGGCCCATATCAAATTATGTGGTTAGAAATGAGTCAATCAGGTTCTATAAGACCTAAAATAAAACTAGAAGAAGGGGTAGAAGGCTTAATGTGTAGGTAACTAGAGAAACATGTGGTTTTTTGGGAAATCATAATTCTAAACCTATTAGTTTGGGTAATTTAGAGCTGGAATAAAGGAAGAATAGAGATGGTTCTAGTAGGCAAGGGACATTGAGACAAGCGACTAGTCAGCTTGAGCATATAGTAGTTATAGGGCAAAACAAGGGTAAGGAGATTTTTTCACATGTTATTTGTTAGCATGAAGGGTATAATGTTAATTCTCTCTTACCTTTGAATTTGGATGTTCCTTTATCAAGTAAGCAGAACCAACCCATCTTAATGATCCTTATTAAGTTGTTGTTAGCTCTAAGAGTTTCAATTCTAATGGGGAAACTGATGTCAAAATTTTTTATGATGTTGAGGAAGTTCCAATTAGACATGGGGATGCTTGGATGGCAAGGGGTTCCATTAATTAAGTGGAACATGGTTTTGTGTTATATTTTATATTGTGTTCGTCTCTTTTTTCTACTTTTGTCTTATGTTTATGTCATTGATTTTTTGGAATTGCCAAGGAGCGGTATTGAGTTCCTTCCACCGCACCTTGAAAACTATCATTCAAGTCCACAGACCTCTAATGCTTTGTCTTTGTGAGCCTAAGGTTAATGGTGATGTAGCTAAAAGAATTTGTTGGAAAATTGAGTTTGATAATTGGGTTTATGTTGAAGTTTTTGGATATAGTGGTGGTATATGGGCATTTTGGTAGAATGCATTGGTGGTTCAGATTCTATGCACCAATCCCCAATTTATTCATGCCAAAACTGCTTTTGAACTTCATTCTCAATTTTTAGTTTCATTTGTTTATGCCAGTCTGGATTTGACTTTCGGAAGAAATATGTTGGAGTCTCTCTCAAGCAAAACTTACACATTAATCTTCCTTGGTCAGTATTGGGAGATTTTAATTCTACAGTCTCTAGTATGAAGATCAGTAATACTTCTGTATTTTTTTTATAACTAGAAGCTCCTCTTTTGCTACCTAGATTTTTTATTAAGCTCTCATCGATTTGGGATATTCGGGGTCTTGATTTACGTGGTTTTAAACTCATGGAGACTCCTTCCATGTTGCTCGTTTGGATAGGATGTTGTGTGATTATTTTTGGAAGGAAATGTTATCTAATGCATCAGTTAACCATCTTCCAAGAATTGCTTCTGATCACTGTCCTATAAAGTTTTCATTGACGATGAATCCTCCTATTTGCAGTAATAAGAGATTTAGAATGATGTATACTTGGTTCACACACACTGATTTTAGGCTAAGGTTTCTAAATCTTGGGATCCTTTAGTATTATGGATAACACTAAGTCTCTTGCCAATGATCTTGAACAGTGGAACAAAGAGTGTTTTGGAAAAATTTTCTGCAGGAAGAGGCATTTGATGGGATAGATAACTAGTATTCAAAGGGATATTTCTATTAATTTCAATCCTAGCTTACTTGTTCTTGAGGAGAAGTTGAAGAAGGAATTAGAGGTGACATTAGTATAGGAGGAGTTGTTTTGGCATGCGAAGTTGAGGAAGGAATGGATTGCATTGGGTGATCGAAATACGAAGTACTTCCACTTTGTAACCACTATCAAACATGCTAAAAACAAAATTTAGGGTTTATAAGACTCGAATGGAAATTGGTTCTGGGATCAAGAGGTGCTACAACTAATGGTCCACGAGTTTTATGTAGGACTTTATTATGCTGAAGTCATTCTTATTGATAATTAGGGGCTGGGTATTCCTAGAGGTTTTCCTACCTTGCATCAATCCACTTATGACTTCTTAACCTCTCATTTTTGAATGAAGATATTCACAGAGCTCTTTTAGATATGGCTTGGAACAAGGCATCGGGAGTTGATGGCCTAAATATTGGGGTTTTCCAAAAATTCTAAAATATATTGGGGCATGATATCAGCTATTCTGTCATTGATTTTCTCAAAGGGGGTGCCTCTTTCTAAAGACTTAAATGCTACTCTCATTTGTTTGATCTTAAAAGTCAAGAATCATGAATATTTGAAATAATTATGACCTATAAGTCACTATAATGTTCTTTTATAAACTCATTACTAAGATTTTGATCAATAGGATGAAGACTGCTCTTTTTGAATTGATCTTGCAGACTCAGTCGAGTTTTGTTCCATTTGGATAAATTACTGATAATATTGTGATTTTTCAAGAGGTCCTTCCCTCTTTTCATTTTAAGAAGTCTGGAAATGGGTTAATGATGATTAAAATAAACCTAGAAAAGTCTTATGACCGCCTCTCTTAGCCTTTCATTTAGGAGATGCTTCCCTAGCCTGCTTCAATGACACTTTGGTGAATGTTATAATGGAATGTGTTACATCTCCATCTATGGATATTTTATGGAATGGGGTTAAATTGGATCATTTTTAGCCTTCACAGGGGATTCACCAGGGGGATCCCCTTTCCCCCTACATTTTTGTGTTGTGCATGGAGGGCCTTGTACATCTCATTGACATGATAGTTTCTGATGGTCATTGGAAGCCTATTTCAGTCTTTAGAAAAGCCCCCCTATTATCTCAGCTCTTTTTTAATGATGACTTGGTCTTATTTGCTAAGGCTTCTTTGGAATAAATTGATGTTTTGTTGCAAATTCTAGATTTGTTTTGTATGTGTACGGGGCAGAAAACTAGTTTTTCTGAGTCTGGCCTTTGTTTCATCAGCAATTTTCAGCCTGGTATAGCTTCCTATATTAGTGTTCGAGATGGTATTCTGATCACAGAAACTATGGGCTTTTATTTGGTATTTCCAACTCTTCATGGAAGGGTATGTCAATGTGATTTTCAACATATCATCGAGAAGGTTCGATCCAAATTGTTTGGTTGGAAGGCCCAATCTCTTTCATTTTCTAGGAGAACAACTCTGGTGCAATCAGTCCTATCCACCATTCCCTTTTACTCTATGTAGTGCCTCTCCCTTCCTGCTTTTGTATGCGATGAGGTGGACCGTCTTACAAGATGTTTTTTGTGGGGTGGTTCAGAGGAGAATCGAAGAGTTAGTTTGGTCAATTGGGAAATAGTCACTAGCCCTAATAAATTGGGAATTTTAAACTCTTGCCATATGAATATTACTTTTTTTTAGCAAAGTTGGGATGGCATCTTCATCAAGAGTAGGATAGACTTTAGGTTCACGTCTTGGGTAAAAAATATTGTTCAACTTCTTTTTCTATTCATAATTTTCTACCTAGAGCTAAGGCCTTTGCTGTTTGGAGGGGTATATTGAAAGCAAAGCCAATTTTAGAGAAAGGATATTGGGTGAGGGTTGGCAATGGTCAGAGGACTCTCTTTTGGTTAGACTGTTAATTGCTCAGCATCCCTCTGATTCAGTTGGCTGTTTGTGAAATTGATTATGTGAAGTGAAATCAGATTGTGGCTCATTACTGTAGTTTGATTCATGTCTGGAACTGGACTATTTTATCCACTTTTTATCGCTTGAAATCAAGGACACATTTGATAGCGTGATGCTGAATGATTTTGTTGTTTCCTGTGATAAAATTTGTTGGGATCTTTCTAATAATGGTTTATTTTTTGTCAAGAGTGCATACTTAGCACAAACCGTTAATAGTTCTAATGAAGATGAGTGCATTTGGAAAGCCATTTAGAGTTTGGAGGTGCCTCAATGCATCAGATGTTATGTTTCGGCAGCCTTTCAGAAAAAAATTATGTGCAATGTTGAGTGTTTTAAGAGGCATTTTACAAGAACTGTTTGCTGCCATTGTTGTCATGCCTTGGAGTCTATTGTTCACATTCTTCGTGATTGCCCGAAGGTCATCCAGGTTTTGTCTTCTATTCTCTCTAACTCTATTTTTCGACAACACCAGTCTCTTGATTTCAAAGATTGGATGAAGTTGAATTTGAGTAGTGACAGTATGGGGTTTGTTAAAGATGGGTGGAAAAATTTTTTTTGGTTTGATTATTTGATGGCTTTGGAAATGGCGACATGGGATGGTCTTTATTGGTGAGGATGTTCCGATTAGTATTATAACTTCTTGGTTACATTCTCAATGTCGCCAAATTAAAGAAGCTTTTTCCTCATAGTTTTTCTCACCCATTTCCTCTTAACTCTTCTAAAGAGATTATTATTTGTTGGCAGCTACTTTGAATTTTGTTAAACCAAATACTGATGGTTGTAGCAAGGGAAATCCGGAGTTAGCGGGTAGTGGTGGTGTCATTCGAGG
>CAOJBK012191424.1:0-10148 GCA_948294925.1 Codiaeum variegatum
TAAGTAATAAGAAGGAATCTCTTCTCAATCCTATTCAATTAGAAAAAGCATGAAGATTTAATGAAAAACATTTGAACCCTAGGAGTTTGTGAATCTATCTCTAGCAAACACAACAATCTTATTAAACTCTTGAGTGTTCTAGATTTAAACAATCTATCTCTAGCAAAGTTTAAACAACATAAATTAATCGACATGCTAGCGACACAATCAATTTTCAGATTAAATAATCAAGAGATAAACTTAATGAAAAACTGAATATTCATTGAATAAAAATTGATCAATCCATACACTTCGAGTAATAATCGTCTAATCTAGGCAAATAAAGATATTTAGCTCATGATCAAAACAAAAGAACAAGAAAAGAATAAGAGTTTAGAGAAACCCATGAAGCCCATGATCACTTCGATGGATTTTCACTTTAATTTCTCTTATTCCAACTTTGATTCTATAATAATCGATGTAAATCTCCTTTAGAAGCCTCCTTGAATTGTTTTTCGTCTCTCCGGATCTATTTCCAGCGGCCAGAACCTTTTCCCATGTGCTTTCCATCTCCTTTTATACTTGGAGTCAAATAGAAGTCTATTTCCGTAGGATTTCTTGCTAAAATTCGAGTTCCGTACGTTCGCATGGGCAGCTGGCACGGCCGTGCCAATGCCCGCGCCAACAAATTGGTGTGCTGGGTGTCTGGCAGGGTCCGCTGAGATGCCTAGCACGGCCCGTGCCAGGCTACTGCCTGACAGGCAGTAGCATGGCACGATTGGCTGGGGTGCCTGGTACGGCCCCTGCTAGGCTACTGCCTGGCAGGCAGTAGCTTGGCAAGGTTGGCTGGGGTGCCTGGCATGGCCTGTGCCAGGCTACTTCCTGGCAGGCAGTAGCTTGGCAAGGTTGGCTGGGTGCCTGGCATGGCCCGTGCTAGCACTCGTGCCAGGCTACTATCTAGCTGGGCACTTCCCCTACCTCCCACGGGCTGTGCAGCCATTGGCATGGCCGTGCCAACGCCCGTGGGAGGTTTTGTCCACCATTTTCGCTCTGTTTTTGCTCATTTTCTTCGTCTTTCAAACTCGAACTTCAAAATAATTCGTTTTAACCTTGGATTTCAATTAAATTCTTGAAAACAACTGAAAACACTTAGAACAAACAAATCAAACTCAATTTAAAGTACAAAATCGTCAAGAAAATGGGATATATTAATGCATAAATTATCAATTATCAGTGACTTACTAGGTTCATGTTCAAATTAGCAATGGGATAAAAAAACTTTTTTCTTCCCACCAAGTGTGTTAACCTAATTACACACTTAGTCCCATAAGTTGTGAGTGACGTCTAGTATAACATATCGTGACTACCCAATTAGAAATGAATGTCGGTAATTATATCTTTGACATTGCATAGACTTCTCAATCATAATTACCATGTACTCGAATCCCTTCATTATAGATTCCCTATCTTAGATAGGGTTATGGAATAGTCAATTCTTATATGCCAGATCTTATGACCTCTATCAGGTGTGAATTCTCAATAAACCCAATTCATATTAGAAACTCTTTCTAGTGAACCTTATCCACCCTAGCCAGGGATTTATATATCAAGAACAACCAAAAGTCATAGGATTCATTCCTTGGTTACCCAAGTTAATGAATCCTTTCTTGGTTAAACACTTATCCCAACATACCACTGATTATGGCCACCGGATGCCATATACCAATACATGACTAGCATTGGTTTGTAAGCATTAACAAACCATAGCCACTAATATGCCAGATAATATGTTACCTCAAGTTTAAGGATTATATTCACAATTATGATCTAGATGATGCAATATTGACTAGTTATTAATGACCCATGTATCCATCATTTAACGTCACTGTTCAACTTAATCATACCATGAGTATGCTCACGTGTTGTCATGACATCACATGTTTGTAGCATGAGACTCACTACCTCCATACTAATAAGTATCTCATACTCATCATGGATGACAATAAAGGCGATGGTATTCCATATTAATGGCATCCCTACCAATAATCCTATGACCATGAACAACCTTTAAAGCATATGTTAAAAGGGCAATCTGTCACTCATATTCTTAAAATCTTTAAAAATAGATTCCCTACAGAATACTTAAGGGACATATATATGTTTGTTATAAGGAATATTTTCATTTAAAGAAAATATATACTAAAGCCAGTTAGGTATTCGTTTACATTCACATGCTGAATGTAAGCTCTAGGACATATACTGCTAACAATTGCATGCTTGAAATGCAAACCTGAGATTTACCACCAACCATAACTCCCAACCACGTTAACATTAAAGGTTATAGGACCCTCTTGTATATTCAAACTCATCATTTTTTCTAGGTAATACCCTATACACTTTAGACATCTTTATCAAAACATTCAAAGATTTCCTAACTCTAGGGCATAATTTCTCTTACCACACATAACCCTTTGCATACCTCTTATGTGACCTTACCATACACTTTTGCCTCATTTGATCAATTAATCTAACAATTGGAAAAAAATTCAATTTACTTACCCAATTTTTGAAAGACTCACATTGTTTGTGCAATGCTCACTCTTACTTTTTGGCCAGTAAGCATGTTTGGACCACTGGATAAGTGGTATCTTCAACAAATAGTCATATGGTTCTTGATTTTTCTTTGTCTTCATTTCATCCATAGCCATCCAAAACTCTCAGTTGTGGGTGGCTCTAATAGCTTACTAGTAGTCCCTCTTCAATACTAGTCCAGGAAACCTTGATTTGAAATTCATAAATATATGCATTGCACATAATCTATGTGTAGTTGTAGGAAACATCACCTTAACGAGTTCAATTACACTATAGACATAAACATAGTTACTTAATAACTTAACCAAAAGATGTATGAAAGTAAGTACAAAAAAAAGGAAGTACTATACCTTCTATCTATCAGTCATAAATATGTAAGGCTTATTATCCACACCATCACCTATACACTTTTGAGGCAATCTAGAAAATACTTCCATCTTTCAAAGCATTCAACATCAACAATTCAAAATGCAAGAGGTATTATGCCTCTGTTGCCATCAAGTGTAATTGTAGACAAGAAACCTCCTCCATAAGGCCCCTTCAATTGACACCTATCCAATCCAATAAAGGGTCTGTAACCCTTCATAAACCCCTCTCTCATTGCATTAAATCACACAAATAACTATAGGAAAATATAAGGTTAATCATTCTTCTATCTATCTTGAAGTTTCAATTTCACAATGGTATCAAGGTTATACCTTTTTAAATGGTAAATGTACTTTGGCAAATGGGCATAACTTTCATAATGCAACCCTTCATTATATTTTTTGGCATGATGATTACCTCTATTTAATTGCCATGTTGGTGGATTGATTCCCCAAGTATTGCTCAATTCATGAGCCATTGATTCAAAGGACATATTTGGATTAGCCTTTAATATATCCTCAAGCTTTACTTAATCCACCTAGTGTTAGCATTTTTGTTTTTGTCATCAGTAACTCTTTGACAATTATGCTCTTTTAATAGTGCCTTGATCAGGAAAGTAATCTCATAAGGTATAACTGAAGCATGAAGTCTCCAATGATAACCCTCCCCTACACAATATGTAGTAAACCTGACAACATCATTTTTTTCTTCACAATATTGTATCCTCCCCTCACAGCATAGCCCCTCACAGTATTCCTAAGTGCCTCCATTGTTTTAAAAGTATTCCTCACTTTAAACTCAATCTCATGAGATGATGAAGCTTCAGAGAAAACATATTTATACATATTCTTAAAAGGGTCCTTTTTCTTACCCCCATCCTCATTACCAGTTAAGTCCTTAGAAGTATCACTACCCAAATCACTCAATTGATCATCAGAATTGTAGGTTTCAGGGTCTACCATTTCAAGCATAGTATCAATTGGTTCTTCACTAGTATATGACATTTAGAATCTGAACCTTCACTTACCAAATATTTCCTATAGTCAAAATCCTCATCTCCTGAATATGAAAATTCAAAATCCTCTGCAAATAAATTAATTAGCATTTGTACTCCATCATACCCAGTGTGTACTTGGCCTCTTCCACCTCTAGTCCTTGGCCTTTTCCTATTAGTTTCACCAACCATGCCTTTACTATTTTCCCCATTTCTTGCTCTGCCTTTATTGTTTACCCACCTCTTCCTCTGTGACTAGACTCCCCTTCATCCCTTTGCACATGAACATTGAAGTATGCATCCCATACATGTGCACTAGAAATCCTAACCATTCTTCTGCTTGTTCCAAGTTGATAACTGGTGGCTGACACTCAGGTAGGACACCACCATAACCATTCAATTCTGCCTCAAGCTCATCTTCTCCACCCATTGACCAATCATACTTAGCCCCATGAAACTCCTTTGTTGCATTTTCATCACCTAAATACACATCTTCTTACATATTCATAATGTATGCTGCATTTTCAATCACTACATTAACTTCTTCTTTCAAATTAGCCCTAAGAAGTACCACATTTTCAGCTTGGACATCACAAGGCTGCAGCACATTCCCTGCATTTTCAGTAGGAAGCATATTAGTCACTTAAATCCCCACAGGTTCATCAACAGGACTAAGAAGTTCATCCCCTATAAAAACAATTAATTGAAGGTCTCCCCTTCCCTTTTGTTTAACATTTCTTTCATCCACTGAAACTGGTTTAACATTCTCGTACACCTTATCAATCACCCGAATGTTCAATACACAAGAATCAGTTTTGATTTCAAACAGGGATAACATATCATTTACTCCTAAAACTGGTAAGTTAGACCCATGAAAAAACTCAACCTTTCTATCTTTAGTAGCAAGGAATATCTTCTCAACATCGTTTTCACACCAACCTTACTTGCTTCTTCCCCATTGTACTTGAAGTTTATAGTGTAGTTTTCTGGCAACTCATACCTGACATCACAAATTCCTCAACCAGTTTCAAAACACACAACAAAGAACCCATAAACCTAAATAAAAACATTAAATAAACAATTTTTTTTAAAAAAATAATTAAAAGTAATAGAAATTATATAATCAATGATTATATCAAAAAACAAAGTATGGTTACAGAAAAAGCAATGATGTAATGAGTAAACCCACAATATCATAGAGTATATTCTACAACAATCTAAGAAAGATTTCACATTGAAAATCAAATTTAAAAAAAAAATCAAAACAACAAATTCATTGAAAAAATATCAGCTCAAATAATTAAACCCTAACACCACAAGAAAAATGATTTATAATGACTTGTAACAATTATCATTTAAGAGGATAGATGATAATTATTTTTATCATTATTATATGTGGCATCAACAGAAGATGACAGATAAATAAATATTTTTTAGAGGCATTGTTAAAATTTGATGGGAATTTTTCAATTGTAGGGTCATTTTTATTGAATTTCAACGCCATTTTTTTTTTAAATTTTAGCTCCATTACTTTTTTACCTGTCATTATTTTTTATTGAAAATACCAGTTACATATCCATCATTACCTAACATTATTTTTTTAATTTTAACAAGATTATTTTTTATTTTAAATTTCAAGTTTATTGACAAAAAATTTCTATAAATTTTGACAGAAAGATCTATTTACATGAAAATATTTATGACATAATTTTTATGTCATGAAACTACAACAAATTAATTAAATATCAAACTTGCTATTTAATTAAACCAATATTTGCATCAATTAAGTAATATTCAAAAGAAACAGTATTGTAACAGTCTGATAAGGAAAAATACTAAATTGTACTTAACCTATATCAAGTCATTTAATATAAACCAAGTTCAAATGAAAATAAACCTTCTAATTTAACTTTTAAATTTTAAGGCAAAATACATAACAATCAAAATAATTCAAAATGTCAATCCAACCTATACCAACTAGGTGAGTGAAAGAACTTTAGAAAATGGTTCATCCACTCAATGTGAATCTCATCCAACTCAACTTTAGTGTACGAGTCCTTCCCATTAAACTATTAATCACAAAAGCAAATAATTTAATGAAATTTGTTTTTACAAGCTTACTCATCATTAAAAATTAACTTGCAATAATGAACTTACATTATTCATCAATAAAAAGAAGTCTTTTACTAAATATTTCATGAACCTCATGATATAAAGGCCATACTTGACTGCACCTAACTGTTATGGGACCTATTTATACACAAATTAAATATTTCATTATAATATTATTAAATAAACATAATAATATATTATTAAATATGAAATAATAAGTCATACCTTTATAATTTTAAACATCTTCTGGTAAATCCATTTCTCCTTACTCTTTAGTGCTCCAAACATTATCATGGATCCATGCTTATGAAGTTACACATGAACATACAAGTAAACCATTGAATTTGGCATTTGTGCAATTGAATGGAAACAAATGATAAACATATTCTCTAATATTTGTAAATCAAAATTCTGATCTGTAGGAAAAAAAATTAATTCTTAAGGTCCTTATTCTTGTTTGGACGGTGGTAAATGCAAAAAAAGGCACCTCCTCAGAACTGATCAATTGTTCCCAGCAGAGATGATATCAAAACTTCAATGCCAAAAAAAAACCCTGTCAACACAGTGGAGATCAATTAAACATAGAAGACAACTCAACTCAACTAAGCCTTTGTCCTAAGTTAATATTTGAAGAAAATTTTAGAAGGCTATTAACATGAAAGTCCAAGCACCTTTAATAGGAATTTAGGACTCATGGATCAAAGAATGCAACTCCTCTCGGAAATTAGAAACTTTGTCTCCCTTAATAGTCATGACTAAACCTGTTAATTAATGATTTGTAATTAGTTTGAAGGATTTCACTATACTACATCATTTAGATTACAACAACATCACTTGCCTCATGAGTTGTTATATTCTCAGAGTGCAAAGGAAAAAAGAAGGACCACATGCAGAGCTGAAATGTGTTTTGGAAAACAATCAGTATATGAGAAAGAACAACAGCATGATGATGCATTATACAGATGATGCATTTCACCAATACTTCATAAATTTACCTCTTTAATACAAACTGATCTCCTATATTTGTTTAATTACCATACCCCATTACCCAAAAACAGAAAATTTAAATTGTAAATAGAAAAAATATATCCACTTTTTCTTTTGACATGACTTGAAACAAAGACTACTCCTAAATTTCCATGAAAGACCTTCATCACTAAACTGAAGAGCCAATACCATCCCAACTTTTACTCACACCAAACGTCTAGTCTTTTACAACAATTGGCCCATTTCTTTATAAGGCAATGTGACATTTTTAGACGTTTCTGATTTAGGAGAGAAGCTGAGCATCTGGTGTGAATCAGTGATGATGAGAGTAGTAGAATTAAATTTGAGTGAAGTCTTGTTTCTGTTTGAAAATAACATTCAGTCAGTAGTTTTGAACAATTTAGAGCTCCTCTAAATCATCTTTAATAGTACCTACAGATCTCTCTTGCTTGAGAAACCCATATTTGTACCATTTTTGCTTTGTCTCAGGATCTAAGCTAGCTAGAGAACCGAAACCACAACCACTACTAGACTCTAAACCCACTAAACCCTCCTGACCAGCTACCCCAAAATTCATATAGAACTACTACCAAAAAAAAAAAAAAACTACTCCCTCTGAATATTAGTCTAATGTGTTTTTACCAAATAACACACTAGCCTCATGACCAGGAAACATAAGCATTTTTTTTAGTGGTTTTCACACTTTGATTCAGTAGTGAAACTCAAATAATGAATAAAATAGCAGCATTCCAGATCATCAATCATTAATCAATAAGATAATGAAACAAGCAAAATACTGATAGAAAACAGTTACTGAATTATAATCATAACCAGCTAAACCAATCGTTTCATTAGTTTATTCTTGTGACAAAACCTTAACTCCAACCTAAAAGAGTGCAAGTACACATGAGATTAAAGGCAAAAACATGGAGAAATTTGAAAAATGGATGAAGTAGCACCAACCTAGATCATGAATCATCAATTAATAAGATGCCTCCACAGAGAAAATCGACTTTCAAGTCTTCATAGAGAAAACTCCATAGAGAAGCAACATGCACAGATTTCTGAGGATGACATAACAGGTTTTAGGAAACAAGTCGACATTAACCATTATCCAAGCTTATTTTCAGTACCATTACTTACAATACAACCACAAACAACGCATAAATAAATCCATATATCTGTGTAACAGCATTATCCATTTATCAAGTAAAACTTAGCAGCATAAAGTTAGAAATGAAATAAAAATGGGGACTTTTCTGATACTACAGCCACTGATCACAATTCACAGCAATCAAACCTACTAGTAACAAAACAAATAGTAAAGCTAACTTGAAAGCAACTACAAGTATGAAGGTGAGACCAGGAACATTTTGCTATTACCCTTTAGATAGACTCGATACATTTTGTTAATATGCCAAACAGACTTTTTAATGAAGCTATAAACAATTTTATTTTTTATTCTATATAGTGAAAAATAAATAGCAAATGAGTTGCTATAATCCAAACAATAATATTTGTTGGACCAAGCACAAACACAATATAAAGTGATAAGCAAACGAATAGTTGTATGATGTTGTCTCCCAAATCTTCATTTGTTCTATAGTCTGTCACTTGAAATGAGAAATATAGATAAGCATTAGGACATCATAAGAATGAGGATTTTCATATTGTTAATTTCGGGCAACAATCATCTTATGGCTTATGTTTGTTTAACGAGAAACCTTATCAAATTCATTATCCATCACTAACATCTAGGTTGACCAAGGTCCTATATATAAAGCTAGTTTGAATGCTATAGAAGCACTAAACCTATTCACCATAGGAGAATCAAACCCGAAAGCTAATATCAAAATATTTAAGTGTCACAGGTAATAAATGAGCAAAAAGGTAGAGAATCGTTACCCAAAAATACTAACAAATCATCTCACTTACCTTAGGGCCTTGGCCTTCCAATTCATTGGACTTGAATAATTGGTTAGTTTCAGCATCTATGTTATTGGGTTGGAGCTGAGTAACCACTCCCTTCAGTGCTTGCAAGCTTTCCTTGCTTGTTCGAATTCAGAATTTCACAATTTGGTTAATATAAATTTTAAGTAAAACTCAACTAAAATTCAAGTACTTTCACAAATTGATATTAATCTTACGAGATATGCATGGAAAACACTCCATATCTTAATAGCAGTAGATGAGCGGTTAGGCAGACAACCTCAGCAACTGCCTAAGAAACAGCAACCGCAGCCTTAGTTGCAGCTACTGTGGCAAAAGCTACAGTCATAAGAAACTTTCTCTATTTCTCTATTACTCCATTAAGTATCCTCTTTGTCGTTGGAAGAAACAGAGCAGGGTGTTGATTAAACTTTAGCCTTTCAAGGATAAAAAAAAAATTGGATTAATAAAAAGAATGTTTAGAAAAAGAGGGAGAAATTAACCTTGTGTGTTTTTCATTTTTGGTCAAACAAATAGCTTTCTAAATCAACCGAACTGATGCGTGTGGGTCAGTCCACCGCTTGATCAGAGTTGTTCTGATTGAGCTGGAACAGCTTGCACAAAAGAGACAACGGTCAGGGGTGGCCGGACGTGATGTCCGGCGATAACCCTCCGACACTTAAGTCAGAAATAGGTTGTAGTGAAGAAGCTCTCAAGAATGGAACTTTGTATAGAGTTTAGGTTGCATGTAAGCTTTACCTCGTTTAAGTTGTTGGGGATTGTATTTATAGGGTAAAAACTCTATTGAAGAGGACACGTGTCAGCTCCGGATACTTTGCAGTGTACCTCTCCATGGGGCTAGCGACACCTGTCTGCTATGGACCCGAACCACCGAAGGCCATAAGAGGCAAATCTTGTTGAGTGCTCGGGGTTCGGGTAGGACTAGGATGCCTTAAGGTTCGGCCAGATTCCAAGTACATGGTTGGGGCTGAACTAGATCAAAGCTGAGCGGTATCAATTGTCCCCTTAAAGTGTTAACACTTGAAGGCTTCGAAGTTCAAAGAGTGCTTAGTCAGAGTGTCTTGAGCTCAGAGATAGGTGTCTTTGATTGGATTGAGGAGATGTTTTCCTGTCCTATCTGTGACCTTCCATCAGGCTTGGATGGGACCATTACACTTCCCCATGTAAC
>CAOJBK012191859.1:0-15464 GCA_948294925.1 Codiaeum variegatum
TTGAAATTTTTGCATAAAAATTTAAAAACTTATGCATAAAACAAATGATATTCAATATGCACAAAATAAATCATAATCAATAAACTTATGCATCCAAAATATTTTCAGTATAGCTTAACAAATCAAACTCAATGTGTATGATCAAGGCAATAAGTAATAAGCATTATGTATCTATCAATTGCTAGGTAATATATCAAACCATATGGCAATGGCAATTAATAGCTTGAAACTACCTAACATTTTCTCCCCCCTTTTGTCATCACAAAAAGGTAAGAATACTAAGGAATACAAACCAAGCTATAAGAATCATAAAAAATATGGAAATTATAAGCTCAAATGAATAATAAACACAATGTAATAAAAAAGAAGAAGTGAACATTAAGGCCAAATATTCAACATTAGCATCCAAAATAACACTAACAAGTCATAATATGTAAAACAAACCAAATATCCAACAAACTAAAATCAAGATATAACAAGCTAAAATATCCAAAATAACCAAGCTAAACATAAGCAAACTAAACAATAAGGCCATAAAGGCCAATATACCAAAATGCATAGGATAAACATAAAATTCAAATATGCCATTAAGAAAAATATAAGAAATACAAGTTTTTGGCTTGAAAAGAAGTGATGATATGTTCATGCCTTTGGAGGTGGAGGAGGAGGAAGGAGACAAACCAATTTTCTCATCATATCGAACATTTCATCTAGGCTCTCTCCAAAGGTGGTCATCCAAGGTGCTAAGTTTGCCATTCACATCAAGGTAAAAATTGTTTAGTTTATGATTAGTCATATCCATAAATGTGTCTTAGAACCCTTCATTTGATTCCTCACCCAATTCGAATTTGAACTCCTCATCATCTGATTCTTGAGCTTGTCCTTGAGCTCTCCTAGTAATTTCTTCAGCCGAGGAGGGGCAGAATCCTCAACAAGAACATAAGAGTGCCCATCCTTTCTCACTTAACCATGCTTTTCCAAGTACTATCATTAATCACATCTTTCATTTTCCTCAGAACCTCATAAGGCTTGTAGATACTATCCTCAAAAGCTCCCACCTTCTTTGTACTGGTAGTCACACTCCATCCTTATTGGATTTCCCCAGAAATCCTATTCAAAAAGTGTTTCCAACTAGAGATGAGAAACACAACTCCATTAACCTTTACTCCATTTAACATACATTCACAAAGAAAGATTTCTTACCTAAAAATCTTACTATTGTTCTCTTTTGCAAGCAAGGAGGTTAATAGAATCTTGAATGCCATACAAAGCCTAACACTTTGTTATGTCTGAAGCCTTAACATTTTTGTTATTCGGTAATTCAAGCCTATTAGTCATACTTTTCCAAGTAGCTTCTCCATTCCAATTTTAAGGCATACCCATCACACCCTCATCCCCATGTATACCTAAATAGTTTCCAAGATGATTTGTTGAAATGTGATACTATTTTCCTCTAATTTTGAACTTAAAAGAACTATAATCTTCTCCAATATGCAATGTGGAAAAGAAATCAATAGTCAATTTGTGTATACCTCTTAGGAACTAATGGGACATTGCCAAGTACGAAAAATAACCTTAAGCAAAATCAATACATCTTTCTCAATACCCAATTATTTAAGCACATTCAAGTCCAAAGTGGTGGATGCAATGGGTGTTCCTAATGTAAGCAAATTATTGTACCTCTCACTTTCTATACGATTATTAAATACTAAATCATAATTGTGAGGGTGAAAATTTATCGTATGAGGTAGCTGAGATGGAAACCTTTGAGCCCTTGTTCTTCTACCCGTTGTTCCTGAAGAACTAGCAATATCCTATTGGTTATACCTCTTTTAGCATCTCCACTTGATTGCCTTGAACCCATTATGAACCAATTTGAGCACTCACATAAGAAATTTGAAGTAAAATTTGAGGGAAATTGAAACTTAGGGTTTTTGTGGGAAATTTTGGGAAAATGTGATTTTAGGGTTTTAATGTTCAAAATAAGATGAAAAACACAAAATCAAAAGTAATTTAAAGATTAAAACCCATGAAAATACCTTAGAGTAGCTGAAATTAATTATTGACAGCACAAAAAGGCTTCACATAGTGGTGTGGGGGTTTTAGGTTGAGAAAAAGTGAGAAAACCCCATTTTAAAACCCTTTTATAATGCCTAGAAATCATGTTCCATATGAGTGTATGGGGAATAAACCATATGGGCATATGTTAGCATAGAAACAATTTTTAAAATTCAACCAAATTCATACGGGCATATGGCTTGGGATCCTACGAGCGTATGGAAGCTTTCATATAGCTGTATGAACCTAAGTAATATGGGCATATAGATTGCAAGAGGTTTTGTTCAAAGGAATTTCAGAAATTTTGTAAAACACTTTTGGTATAAATTACATGTTTACTATATCAAACATTCGTGATAATGCAATTGATCTATAAATGATCTTAAAATGAATTGATTCATTGAAATTGAACAAATTCAAGCTTAAGTTCATTCAATAGCATAACAAATTTAACATGCCAAACACATAACACAACATAACAACAATCATGCACATGTTCAAAATATGGAAACAAATATTACTGAATGGTATTAACCATGCCCATTTCACTTTGAATGCAATAAAGGACTTCTTTTCCTTTCTTCAAGCTTGAGAAATTTTCTTGAATCTCTGGTTATGAACTTGAAGCACCTTCTATCAATCTCCTATCTTTCTTGGTTTGACTAGATTATAGTATAATAGAAAGAAGTTTCTCACCTTTTTGAAGGTACCCATTTTGCTTTGGTCCCATTCATGTTAGTTCCACTTGGAACCTATTTACCTTTAGGAATGTCATTGGAATCCTTAGGAACACATACCTTTCTAATGGTATATGTCCTTCTAAGTCTAATAGGGTAAGACCTAGGTGTATGACTATAGTATTTGCAATAATTACATTTTAAAAACACTTTAGGCTTAAAATATTTTTTTCTCAAAAAATGTATTACAAACCCCTTTCTTTTTCATCAAGCTTATAACCAAGGTCGGCTTTGTCATACACTCCTCTTTGAGATATCAAGATATCATCTAGAAACTTGCTCCCACTAGATAACTTCTTTAAAAGCTCTTTGGAGTCTTTGAGTTCTAGTTCCATATTGACTTTATCTTCCTTGTAGCAATCAAATGAACTTTGCAATTCTTTTATTTGGGTCATGAGTTTTTTTATTTTCAAAATTAAATGCATTAGATCTTTCTTCCTTCTTATGCCCTCATTTTAGCTTATACAAATCCCTTTTTAAAACCTTGTTTTCTTTTATGATTAAAAAATATTCCGTCATAAGTTCATCAAAAGAATTTTTAAGTTCATCAAAAGAATAAGGTTTAAAGGTTACCTCGATGTCTTCCTTAAGATCATCTTCTTATGCCATCAAACATAAGCTAACCTCCTTATCTCCATCAGATGAGCTTTCATCGCTTGAGTCGTCACTTCCACTCCATATGGTCGGGCTTCTTGTACTCATAGTAAATAATTTCATTGCCCTTGTCCCTCTTTGACTCATTTTTCTTATCTTTGCTCTTTAAGAAGCAATTTTTGAACTTTTTGAACTTTTTGACAAGTTATTCAAGATCTTCATCATTACTCTCATGACTTGAGTCTTTAGAATGTTTCTTCTTGTGAGTTACTTTGAGGGCAAGTGTTTTCCCTTTTTTGTTTGAAGCACTAGGAGTACCTCTAAGCTCCATTCTAGTTTTAAGCTTTATTTATTTAGTTAGGAGAATGCTAATGAGAGTCTCCAAAATCATGGTATTAAAATCCAATGAACTCTCAACCACATCTACCTTGAAATCAAACTCGGTCAAAAGACATCTAATTACTTAAAAATTAAGTCTTTATTTTCAAACATTCTTCTAAGTGCCTTGAGCTCATTCACAATGGTAGTAAACCTTATCTACATGCTTGAGATACTTTCATTCTCCACATACTTGAAATTCTCATAGCTTGTAGATAACATAATGAACTTTAAGGATTTCACTTGGCTTGTTCCCTCATGAGTGGATTTGAGAGTATCCCAAATCTCTTTGGTGGTCTCACATGCCAATACCCAGTTGAACTCTATTTCATTAAGAGCATAAAAGATAAGATCGATCGCCAGATCATTCCTTTAAAGCCTCTTTTTATTTTCATCAAAATATTCCTCCAGTCTAAGCATATTACCCATGATTGGATCCTTTGGAATATAAGGACCATTCTCTATTATATCCCAAAAATCATATCCTTACGATCATATATGAAACCTCTTGCGAACCTTCCATTGATTGTAGTTAGAACTGCAAAATAGAGGTGGCCTTGTTAAACAATGACCTTCTTAGAATGGTGTACGTGCAAAATCACCAATACCTTCCATTATCGATTGTTAGCTCTCTAAATCATAGGATTTTAACAAGAAAAGAAAGCTTGGCTCTGATATCAATTGTTGTCCTAATAATGGACACCAAAAGGGAGGGAGAGAGGGGGGGGGGGGGGGGTGGGTTGAGTTGGTATTTTTTAACTTTCTTAACAATTTTTAAACTATAACACCAATTTAGAATCTTAAAACCTTTTCACAAGATAATATTAAAGATAATTTATGGAGCAAGTGAGATTAAACAAATATATCTTAAAACCAAATTTTAATCCACCAATTCTAAATATAAAAAAGTGCAATAACTAAAAAAATAAAAAAAGAGATAGAGAAGAGATTGCTCAAGCCATTTTTATAGTGGTTCGGTGTCACATCCTCCTTTGTTCACTCTTTTAATCAACTTGTTTGAGGTTCCATTAAACAAAACAAAACCTCCAAGCTTCTAGTTCTATGGGATTTTACCCACTTTTACAAACATAAATATAACTCCACCACAATGGGTTTTACAAGTGTTTACATAGGATTTTCAAGTTAAAAGACTTGGATTACAACCACACTAGGTTTTCAAGTCAAAAGACTTGATTTACAATTTTAGGTTAAAGGTTTATAATTAACAAGGGAAAAGGGTTCAATTTTGACCCCAACGTCAATCAGGTATACCTCATTACCCCCAAACATTTTCAAAGGATCAATGAAGCCCCTAAAATTACAAAAATGGTGCAGATTAGCACCTTTCCATTAATGGGACCCATTTTTGATGATGTGACACCCTTTTTGATGATGTGGCGCCCCATTTTTATGATGTGGCACCCATGAACAATGTTGGGCTAATTTACACCATTTTTCATAAAATTAGAGGCTTAATTGATCTTTCAAAAATGTTTAGGGGTGATGTGCTATACCTGATAAATGTTAGGGTAAAAAATGAATCTTATCCCCAATTAAGAACCCTAGCTTTGATTTTCTTAAACTTAGAAAGTTATAATGAATGATCTAGAGTTTAAGAAAACAAAGAGTAAGAGAGAAAAATTAAGGGTAAAGGCTTAAAGAAAAGATTACTAATGATCAATATGTGATCTCTTGCTTGGTCAACTTATTTCTGATGCTGCCTTATATACCTTTGCCTTATTGGTGCCAAAATGGTGCTTCTGACGTTCAAATTATACAAATGATGTCATCTCCAACAATCTAAAAATTCTATTAGACTGATACCATATGATTGTATGGTCCTTGAGCATATGGTCATATGAAGTTGTTGGATTTGAAATAAATATAGCCATGGGACTATATGGTCATATGATGTCTTGATCATACGTCGTATAGGATTGACCTAAGATAGCCAAACCCTTCTGCACGACCATATGGTCGTATGGAACTTTGCCATACGGCCGTATAGTACCTTTTTCTATGTAAACTTACAAATTCAACTCTAAAAGATTTGTTAGTTCAAACAAAGAGTTTGTATATATATATATTGAGCACCAAACACAATATTATGCACCAAATGCGCTTTCTCTTACTAATGTGTCATTGAAAATATGTTTTTAATACATTATGCATAAATTCAATCAACTAGACTAATAGTTTTGGAATCATCAAAATATGGAGGACAACACATGAAAAATGTTAATCACTCTACTCAATTCTACTCTTATCTCTACACTTTGCTCTCATTATCACTCTACTGACTTAGGCATCAGAGTGTTCATTCTTAGGCATAACCTTATGTCCTTCTTGTGTTATTTTTAGGGTCTTACTTGGAGCATGAGGTGTGAATCAAAGGTCCTTATAGGGGTTATCTTGAGCCTTAAGACATCATTAATCAAAATATAAAAATTAGTTTAAAACTTTAATTTTAAAAATTTGTTAATTAATAAACTCTATAAAAATTTATTCAGTTAAAATATTAATTTAATCATAACATTTTATTAGATTTTAAAAAATAAAATATTACAATTTAAAGTATATTTATAGATATAAAATAAGTTTTACAATATATATATATATATATATATATATAATCAAATATTTACATTTTATAATTTTTTTTTATTTAGTTTCACTAAGAAAAGATTTAAAATTGGTATATTAAAAAAAAAAAAGTTAAAAACTAAGTGATGCAGCTACTTGGTTCCTTGCCCTACACGGCAGATTGCTACATCGGCCATGGTGATCTGTTTGCTCCAAGAGTTAATCCTCAACCTGAGAGGGTTGATCAGCTACCTTTAATCCATAAATAGTTCTATGATGCGACTTTAATAGGTGAATCTGAACAATCAAAAACCTTACCTCCTTCCTCTTTGCCTAAATTGGATACTTATCAAGCCATAACAATTGATAATCAAGCGTACCAGAAGATATTATCATTACTTTAGCACTCGCTCTTTGCTAGAATTTTTCTAAATAAAAGGTGAAACTCAAAGAAAAGTTGAACACAATGTGGAATATTTCTTCTCCATGGAAAATAATTTCATTGGGGAAAGGCTTTTATCAAATCCTTTTACCTTCAAAATTAATGAAGGAGCAAGTCTGGGGTAAAGGCTTAATTTTCGTGAATCCTGGTATTCTACGTCTTCAAAAATCCACTCTAGGTTTGATCCATATAAATAGAAGATGACTACAACTCAATTATGGGTGCATCTTTACCTACTACCTTGGGAATTTTAGGATGAAAAGATTTTGAATGATATTGCTAATCAAATCAGTAGTATGATTTGCATAGATTATGCAACAATTGAAGAGGATTTGGGCCATTATGCCATACTTTTAATTGAAATTAATTTAGCCACTACTCTTCAATACCCAGCTCAAAAGGAGTTAACTTCAATGGGTAGGCAGTCTTGGGTAGATATTGCTAACAAGGATGATAAAGTAGAGGATTGGCTGGAAGTGCATAACAAGAAAAGAAGAAACACTAGAAAGAAGATTCCTCCTACGTTAACTGGATTTCACCCTCTAACAAGGGCTGCATCTTTCCGTCATTTTCAATGATTGTTTTCTATTGGAATTGTAGAGGGTTGGGTAATCCTGAAACCTAACGCACTTTATTTAATTTTTGTCGTTCTCACAATCCAATTTTTATTTGTCTTGCAGAACCTAAGGTCCTTTTCTCTACTATCGATGCTTCTTTTTGGAGAGCATTGGGTTATTCCTTTTTTGCTCATAATAATGCTACTATGCCTTCTTTATGGCTTTTGGTTTCTAATAATTTTGGAGTAGGCAATGTTGAATTATATGCTTACTCAGATCAATAACTTACAATAAAATTTATGATCGACAACCATCAGACTTTCATTACTTTTGTTTATGCCTCTATGTTAATCTCTTATAGACGTCATTTATGGACCAAAATGGAGTATTTATGTTCACTTATTAATACAACTTGGTTTGGTATGTGTGATTTTAATGCCTATTTTGGTGCTCATGAAAAGATAGGTCATCCTCCACCTAATACGTTCTGTCGTGACTTTCTTTATGATATGAACAAATGTGTTCTTTCAAGTTTATATCCTAAAGGCCCTTGGTTTACTTGGACTAATAATCACTTTACTGCTAATATAGTGGACATTCGTTTAGATAGAAATTTTGTTAATGATTATGCCTTTCAGCATTGGAGACTTATTGAATGTAATGTTCTGGCTTGCCACCAATCTGATCATAATCCCCTCCTTTTATCTTATAAGCAACTTCAGCAAGTTTTGAAGCCATTTCGATTCCTTACTATATGGACTTTTCATGAAGATTTCAATGATGCAATTTCTAATTTCTAGAATAATCTCTCGATTAATGGCTCTCTCACGATGGTTCTGATGTCAAAACTCATATTTCTTCGCTCGTTTTCATTACTGGAATAAGAATGTATTTGGACATGTTGATAATATCATTACTAATACTAAACATGAATTATTGGAAATTCAATTAGAGATTGAAGATTTGAGCTTTTAAGAAGAAAGTCATAGTAGGCATCTTGAAGCCCATAAATCTCTTATTTTTTAGCTCTCAAAATAAGAGGCTTTGCTAAAGGATAAAGCTCAGATTCGTTGGTTTAAAGATGGTGACCGCAATTCAAAGTTCCTCCACTATTTGATTGCATGTCGTTCAGCTCAGAGAGCTATTAACATGCTTTTTATTGATGGAGTATTACCAGATGAGGCTTCCTCTATTGAATCTCATGTTATTCAATTCTATTCACATTTATTTACTACTTCTAAAATTCTAAGAGATTTTTCTAATGTTTAAGAGATTATTCCTTCCCTTGTGATAGATTTGGATAATGATGCTCTTATAAATATGCCTTCTAATGAGCTGATCTGGGCCATAATATTAGAGTTAGACCCCTCAACTGCTCCTGACCCTGATGGGTATACATGCCATTTTTTTCGACATTGCTGTTCGACAGTAATGAAAGATGCATGTGCTTCCCTAAAGTCTTTCTTTTCATCTAACACTCTTATTGCAGGTTTCAATTCAAGTTTTATGGTTCTTGTACCTAAAGTGGAGGGTGCCAATGATATTACTCAATTTTTCCTTATTGTTGTAAATAATTTCATTTTTAAGAATATTTCGAAGATCTTAGCCAATAGATTATAAATTATTGCTACCAAGGTTATTAGTATTAACCAATTTGGCTTCTTGAAGGGTCATCACATTGAATATTGCATTCTTGTAGCCTCTGAAAACTTCAATCTCTTAAATTCAAAGTGTTGGAGTAGTAATATGGGTTTGAAATTGGATATCAAGAAGGCCTTTGATTCTATAGAATGGGACTTCATTTTTGCTATTCTTTCATCTTTTGGCTTCTTGTCTAAGTTTTGTGCTTGAATTCAGACCATTTTCGAATCTACACGGCTCTCGATTATTCTTAATGGTAGCACAAAGGGATACTTCTCTATGTCTCGTGGTGTGAGACAAGACGATCATTTATCACATATTTTATTCTGTCTAGCTGAAGATTAACTTAGCAGACTTTTATCTAAATCTTTTTTCTTCAGACATTTTAACAGAGATGTATGGTGATAGAGGATGCTCATGCCTAACTCACTTGTTCTACATTGATGATGTCATTATTTTTTATCGAGCTACAGTTCATAATATGTCCTTTCTGATTAAGATTTTTTGACATTATGGTCATCTTTCGATACAACATATTAATTGGGACAAGTAAGAACTTTTCCTTAGCAATGCTCTCTCTTCTATGAGAATTCAATGCTTGCTTAATATTTCAGGTATTAAAAAAAAGGTTAGTTTCCTTTCATTAATTTAGGAGTACCTATTTTTATTGGTGTTCCTAAAACTCACTGGTTACAATCTATTTCGGATCATGTTACTAGTAATTTTGTGAAGTGGAAGGGTGATTCCCTCTCTATGCTTAGTGGTTTAGCTTTAATCAACTCTATCATTTACAACTCACTTCTTCACACTTTCATGATTACAAATGGCCTACTAATTTGCTTAAAAATTTGGAGAAGAAGATTAGAAACTTTCTATGAATAGGTGACAATTTTTGCAAAAAGTTGATCACAGTTAATTTGGATTCTTGTTGCCGTCCTTATGACGAAGGAGGTCTGAGTTTTAAGAGGTTATATGTTCTTGATAGAGCCATGTTGTGTCGTATTTCTTGGAAAATTTGCAGCAACAATAGCTTCATTTTTTCCTTCCTTCACAAGAGATTCTTAACTGTTGACGGCTCTCCTAGATCAAGATTTGTCTGCTTGTCTATTTGGTGTTTTGTGAAGACTATTTTTTCGAAACTTCAGGTATTAGCTTAATGGCTTCCTTCTAAATGTTCTTCTCTTAATATTTGGACTTCAAACTTTTTAGGATACACAATAGCTGCTCATTATTCAATTCTTAAAGAAGTTTATAAGCATCTTCATTCTTCCATTACTGAATGGAATCTTCCTTGAGTGTTTCAGAAGTGCTTTTCTAGAGCTGGTTAGGGACTTGCATTCTTGTATTTTTTTCTCCTATTGAAGACCATTTCCTATGGAGATTTTCGCCTGATGGTCAATTCAGTACAAAGACAACTTACCATTTTTATAGAGTTCATTAACCTAAGGTAGCTTGGGGAAGAGAATTATGGCGATATTACCTCCCCCTTATCCATGCTTTTATCTATTGGTGTGCAATTTTAAACTAATTGCCCGATGAATTTTCATTGCGGCAGTGGGGTTTTCTATTAGCTTCTTGATGCCATTTATGTTTTAATTGACCTGATACAACAATTCATTTATTTTTTGAATGTTGTTATGCTCGTAGCTTGTGGCAGTCATTGTTCTATCTTTTCTAGGTAAGGTGTCTTGATTTTTCTTCTATTTTATGTCTTGTGGGTGATGCTCTTTCACTATAATTTTCAAGCCAAATTGGTGTGCTATGGAAAGTTGTTATTTTTTTTTAAACCATTGTTTGACTTCTTTGGAAGATTAGAAACTCTGCTATTTTTTAGATTTCTTTTACTCTATTTTCTTGTGCTTTGCATAAGCTGTGTAATTCAGTTAAAGAAACGAAACTCTTTCACGTTGGTTCTATGAACAACAACGTTAGTGATTTTCAAATTCTAAAAAGACTGTGTGTTAATGACATTCTTAAACCTGCAATTTGGATTTTTGAAGTAACTTGGTTCCCTCCTCCTTTTGGTTGGTTGAAGTGCAACACTGACGGCGCTACTCATGGCTGTCTTGGCATGGCAGGTGCAACTGGTGTCTTTAGAGACCTCAATGGCACAGTTAGGGGTTGCTTTACTCATCCCGTGGACTCTTGTTCGCTTTTGAAGCTGAGCTTAAAGCTTTTATGGCTTATGTTCATTATGCAATCCTTCATAAATGGTCTCCTATTTGGTTCGAAAGTGATTCATCTACTATTGTTAATTGGGTTACTAATCGAAAATTGGATGTTCCATCGCACTTGCATAGAGATTGGTATGACTGTTTATCATCTCTTGCTCATCTTGATTTTCATATAAGTCATGTCTTTAAAGATGATAATTTTATTACTGATAAACTCGCTTCCCTAGCTATCTCCTTTAGCTCGCCTACTTGGTGGTTTATTTATCCTTCTGTTTGTAATGGTTTAGTCTCTTTTAATGTGATGGGCAATCGCATTATCATTTTTGTTTATATGTTTTTGTTGTCCCTTTGGACTTGTATGTACTTTGGTTTCTTATTTTCTTAATCATATTACTTCGATTATGGTTGGTGATATGAGTGCTATTTGGGTGTCAGCCTAACTGGAATACTTTGGTACACTTCTGAATCCATAATCGAAATGTTTCATTAAAAAAAAAAGAATAAAAATTTTTAATTGTTCTATTTCATCAAATTCAAGAATAATTACCTTTATTGTTAAATTTTCTCTTCCCGCCGTGAGTTTTACCATTTATTTGTCTAATAAAACTCTATCCTTAACTGTCGTAAAAAAAATTAAGGATTAACTAGTAATATGTTATTTTTTTAAGCGTGATTATGTTAAAATAATTGGTCTTTTTTTTCCTACTTATTTTACGTTTATGAATTAATTTGTCTAAAAACATTAATTTATCTTTATTTATTCTAAATATTAAAGTTAAGAGACTAATTTTACATTTTAGCTATATATTTTCCAAAAAGAACCATTAAAACAAATGCACTGTATAAAAAAATCATAATGGTCATATACGTCACGATACGAGTTACAGTCCTAAATCTTAATTTTATTTATAATTACATATTTCATAATTTACTTTTATAATTCATTTAAAGTAATATTCATTTTATTTTTTATTCACAAAAGTATACTATTCTTTCATTTTTTTATGTTATTATATTTGTATGTGGACATTTTTTTTTATTTTTTATTTAAACCATTAATTAAACCATAATTTAAATATTTAATATCATTTTATTTATCTCTCTATTTTATATGTATAAAAAAGTTCAATACCATTGAATTGATACACAATCTATCTATTAATGGTTATAATCCGTTTTTCATAATTTGACTTTACAAAAAATTCATTTTCATAAAAGGTGGATCTGCAATATAATTTTAAGTCATTTTTTATTATTATATTTTTAGCCTAAAAAATATTTACATTTTTATTATAATATTTTCCATCATAAATAATAATTAAATTATACAAATAATTTTGTGAATATGTAATTAAGATATATATGGTAGGGATGAGTATTCGATCGGTTCGGTTTAAAATCAAACCGAACCGAATAAATCGAAATTCAAAATTTTAATATTTTTACAAACTGAATTGAACTGAAATATTTTCAGTTCCATTTTAAATCGAAATACTTTTTATACTAATTTTTTTTAATATAATTACGTAATATCTTAATAAAAATTATAGATTTTATGCTCTAATATTATTATTTATAAAATTATTAAGACATTAAATAGAAATATAATACAAATATTAGTAATTTATCCTAATAATTTTTAAAAAATTATAAATAATATTAATTTTATTATATAATAATAAAATTTTGGTTTGGTTCTGTTCGAACAAATTTTCTTTTCAAAATGAATCGAACCAAAATAATTTTGGTTTTTAAAAATTAAAACCGAACCGGACTGAAAAACCGAATAAACCAAACTGAATTAATAATTTCGATTTCGGTTCAGTTTCACTCACCGTTAGCCTAGGGTAGTTGAAATTTCTGATTACACCATTGCCTTTAACCATACCAAATGCTTTGAATTAAAGCTCCATATCAAATATATCTACATTTTTATGGAGTGAATGGGTTAATCTTAAACTCAGAAGTTCATATCTAAAGAAAATAATTAAAAAGATAAATTTTTTTCATTTAGATTTGAAATTGGAACAAGAAACCCCAAGAATGGGCACTATACTTCTCTATACATGGAAAAAAAAAACTGCAAATGACATAAAAGGAACGTGGCATGAAGAAATAATAATAGTGAAAGAGGAATGAGGGAAGGGGGAGAGCTGTCACCAGCAAAATGCCGGGATATGGGTTCTCCCCCTCAACACAAAATTTTCAGCGTAGTTTAGAGAGAAAAAAATAAGAGAGAAGGTCTAATGGACTTACACGCCTGTTTAATGGACCAAATCAGTAATTTACTGACCTATTTTTTTAGTCGGTAATTGGTTACTAATTAATTAATTTAATTTTTTTCAGATTATATTGACCAATTAATTGCGTCGGTAATTAGTGACACATTTTTTTGGGTGGTAATTGGGGTCGATAATACATGGGCGGGAATTAATTTTTTTCCGGAAAAGAGCGCGTCAAATATATGGTTACTGATCTAATTTAGGGGTCAGTAATGGGTCAGTAATTTAAATATAAAAGCTCCCACTCCCTCGAGCCCCAGCTCATTCCTTTTCTGCTTCTTCGCAAAATTCTCCAAACTTGACTCCTAAACCCAGAAAACGATCCTCATCTCCTTCTCCAGTGAAGACACCAACATCTCCCGCGACAGTTCAAGCCGATTGAAAATTTCACATCTCCACTCTCCCTTCGATCTATAGCCCCGTTTCTGAAGCTAGTAGAATTGAAAGAACCAACAGAATTCCAAGATATTGAAGCTGGTGATAATAACAAGTGACTGCCTTTAAATTTTTTTATGCTTTGCTGTCTGTTACTGTTGGAAATGTGTGATTGTTGGAAATGACGAGAATGAACATTACTGTAATGTTTCTTTGATATTGTCTGTTAAGTGTTTGATGATATTTTCCCCTGAATAGAACTTGAAAATAGATGAACAAGTTAATTCTGGATTTTAGGTTGCTAACAGTTACTAGTTTGATGATTCAATTCTTTTGAGTAATTTACAGTTTACTGTTTTCATTTGTGAAAATCCAGAATTTTTAACTCTTTATCGTTCTTATATTTCAGTATCATTTTCTATGACATTGGATGGTTACCAAAATTTGTTTTTGTTTGACTCGGTTATATTTTCTTAGAATTGCTCATGCAAAGAATTGAGCCTTTTAGTTTGATTTCTTTGAGTTGCAGGTTTTGTTGCATTTATTATCAACTATAGGTGCTGCAGAGCAAGGTGCCTGTTTGGATGCTTTAATTTCAATAATGCTAGATTCATCATCCAATCAAATGGTATACTATTTTTGAAATATGAATCATAAGCCCTCTTGAATAAAATTAATGATTGTTGGTCCCTTCCCCCTTTTGAAGTTTTCATCTTAAACTTGTGGTTGTTTAAATTCTCCTTAAAATGGTGTGTTTAAGTTGTTTCCTAAGCTGTGAGAATTTGTGAACAATAGCCTATTTTTTGTGAAATATGAGTAGCTGGAAAAAATGCCAACCCCTCGAAACAGCTTCCTCACAATCCTTCTCCAAAATCCAACTATTTTCAAAGCAAAACCTCTTTACCACAACAATGGGTTTTCATTTGAAAATTTCAAGATAAAATGTTGAGTGATCATATGTGGGAGCGATGGTGTTACGAACCTTGTTGTACCTTCCAGTATTAAAGCTCTTACAAATTTAGGCATTGCTTAATGGCTTCAATTTTGTCTCTCTACATAATATGCTCCATAAGAAAGACAAATAAAGGTCATTTTGTGTGGATCGAGTCCACTAAACATTGAAATGTCTTAATGATTAGTAGGCCTTGATAATTCCAGCTCGAAAACTCATTAAGATAGGCAGGCTTGGATACCATTACTGTTTGAAGCAAGTTTTTTAGGTCCAAATACTCAAAAGGCCCAGAGTTAATATCCATAGAAGTTGACTTACCTTTTTCCTCATCAATTATTTTCCTTTTTGGATCCATAATTGTAACCATATCTGTATCCTTATCTCCTTCAATAGAATTGGAAATAAAATCCCCTCCATTTTCAACATTTGAATCGCTTGCTATATTCAAATTTTTGCTCATCAATACACACCTTGTTGGCTTAGAATCAAAGAAACAATGGTTTGGATATTTTGTAATCAAAGTTAGAGTTTCAAGGAAGTATAATTATTAACAGGTTGGTAATTAGAGTTGTGGAAGATAAAATAAAGGGTTTTAGTTTAGGATTTGAAACGAAGTATACAAAGGCCCTGATCAATGTTGTATTGCTGCTGAAAAGTTATATTGTTGCTGCAAACTGCATTTATGCTTAGT
>CAOJBK012192472.1:0-14824 GCA_948294925.1 Codiaeum variegatum
AAAATGGAGATAAGGAATGAGCCACCACAAAGAGCCTCTTTATAGACAAAATCCCAGGCATTTATGAGTCTTGAAAAACAGAGTCATTTACGGCCATGGAAAATTGAGACATTCATGAACATGGAAAGCGGAAAGTCCAACTAACACTCCTGGAAAACAGGAGAAATTAAATACCGACTATAATTATCTTTTACCGTCTCTCCATCTTTAGGGAATAGGCGATCCAACATGTTAAGTAAAATGACTTAGAAGGAATGACAGTACTCTCGTCACAAAGTAAAGGTACAGCCACCACATAACCACTGGGCACTCCATCAGCAAACCACTCCTTACGTCATAAAAGCCTAAGCTTCAAGACTGAGGATTTCACTCTGCACTTTTTGAGCTTCCAGCCTTCAAGTGCTATGCTTCAAGGGGACAATTAATACTACCTCGCTTTTGGCCTAGTGCAGTCTCAACGAGCTTAGTCAAAATGAGGTCGAACTTGATCAACCTAGTCCTGACCGAACCCAAGAACCAGGTTCGACTTTGTCCTCTAGCAACCTTCGGGGTTCGGACTTCGCACGGACAGGTGTCACAGGCCACATTGAGTAGTACATTGCAACGCACCTCAGGATGCCGCATGTTCTCTTGAACAGGGTTCCTACACCCTATAAATATAGACACTCACAACCCAAACAAGGTACGCTCACTAAGACTAAATCTATTCTCAAAAGCTTTTAGCTACATACTGTTCCATCTGTGATTCAACCCATTTACTGACTTGAGCGTCGGAGGGTTATCGCCGGACACCACGTCCGGCACCCCTGACCATCTATTATTCTGTGCAGGTGCAGTTCAAGCTCAACCAGAGCAGTTATTTCGTAGTGTGTCCAAAATCAGCACGCATCAATATAATTATTATATAAATTGATATTTTTATAATATTATATAGTTTGATTAACTGTTATACAAATAATAAAAGAAAGTAATTTTTTTTTGTAAGATTAAAACATAGTGATTATTTGTTTTTATAAAATAATTATTAAAAGTGAATAAAATATTATTAAGTGATTTAAATAATTATTGAACAAAAAATTATTTTGATTTTTTCATCAATAAAAATTTTTTAAAAAATCCATATACAAATATAATAATAAAAAAATATAAGAAAAAAATAAATAATATAACTTTATAAAAGAATAAATGAATAATTAAATAAAATAATAATAAAAATCAGTTATGAACTAATCAATTATATAAAAAAAAATTCAAATTATTATTGACAAACAAAAATTTAATTGTTTTGCTCTGTTGCTCACTAAATTTTTCGTGTTCTTTGATTTAAAAATCTTATAATTCTCAATTCAAGACAAATAAAAATTTAAATCTCATGCACGAGCCAAATTTGTACCCACTTTTTACTTTACCTTTCACTTAATTTTTTTTGTACCCACTTTTTACTTTACCTCTCAAACTGCTTTCTTCGGCCTTGAAGAAATTGGACATCACACGTATAGTACGACATTTTTCCATATTTACTCCGGGCTATGCAACCTCCACCTAGTTCTGCCCTTGATTCTTTAACACACTATAAAGGAAAATCTCATCTAATGTAGAGGAGGAGATACGAATTCAAAAATCTCTCACTCCTAAGAATAATAATTTTATCTCATAAGTTAGACCTTAAAATATTATTAATGTTTAAGGACTCGTATATATGTATTACGAAAAAAATCTTGTATATACGTGAGCTTATAATTGAGTGATGTGGATCAAAAGATTTAAAGTAGACCTTAAATAATTTGGATTATAGAAATAACACATTGAGCTGGTGGTAGATTTTATAGGCCCGTAACTTTTAGCATCAATTGAATTATTTGATCCATAGTATTTCAAAATGAATATTTGTTCTGAGATTTATATAAGTGATGTGATTTACCCGTAATGATCCAGTTCATGACCTAAATTTTATTGTTTAAATTTGTTTTGTGAACTTTAAAAATATTAGTCTTTTATTTATTTATTTTACTTTTATTTTTATGTATGAACATTAATTATTTTCTAGCCTATTATTGGATAATGTAGTAATAATCACTGCATGTGTTAAGCATATAGCTAGCATTGCTTCTGAGCCGAAAAATAAGAAATTCTTAATATTTTGACAGCCTTGCTTCCTTCAATAGGTTTAAGAGCATGTGATATGCTTTGCCTCCAAAGTTCAGATTGCTTGATATGGCAAGCAACTCACCTGCAGCTAAAAATGGAGGGAGAGTTGCATTTCGAACCATTCAGTCAAGTAAATAAGTGAGTTCACTCACTTCTCCCCTTATCAATAAGCGAACTCATATTTGACGGCAACAATGGGTGGCATATTTGCTTGTTCCTATATAGGGCGGGATAATTAAAATCAGTTTGGAGCGAATCAGCAGAAGTACTGATTAGAGCTAGTAAGGTCTTTCCATGCAGACAAGCTTGAGGTTTTTCCTTGATAAAGAAAGGAAAGTTGTCTACTGCAGTTAACAATGATGAATGGAAGCACACTAATTTGATTAGTGTTCATATTTAGCATTTAATTATTGCTATTATGATATTCGAGATAATTTTATTTTGGCAAAATCGTCTTTCCTACCGCATAATATATCAAAATTTTTAAATATACCACTTAATTTTTTTAGCTTTCAAACTGACCACTGAACTAATCGATCCTTTTCAAATATATCATGGATCAATTAGGCAGCTGACCATGCACACGTGGCATTGTGCTACTGATGTGGCACTAAAATTGATGATGAGACATCTAATTTTAGTGCCACATCAACAACACAATGCCATGTGTGCACAGGAAGTTGCCCAAGTGACCCAAGGTATATTTGAAGGGGATCGATTAGCTCAATTGTCAGCTTAAAAGCTAAAAAAGTAAGTGCTATATTTGAAATTTTTGGTATATTATGTGGTAGAAAAAATGATTTTTCCTTTTATTTTTGCTGATTTGGAATGAAATTGAAACCCTAATTTCTTTATCCACTTTAGTATTTACTTGAATCAATGAATTAGATGACTAACTCCTAGTATATTTCTAGAATCAATAGGCCTTGGAATATTGCTTCCTGGTATTTGTGTGCGAATCAACATATTGTAACATATCTTTGTTATTTTAGTTTCCTTTAATTTTGCGACTGCATCAGCGGGATGTATTAGAATCCACTTATACGAAATGAATTTAATTATGCTATGTCCAACACCCACTCATGTATAAGTCCCTTTTTTATTTTATCTTTTTTCGATGTCAAATTTTTTCAACAAGTACCCTTAAGTATAACTGGACGCTTATTACCTAACATCAATGAGACAATTGATAATGAGTCATAAATAAACTTGACTAACCTCCCTTTATTAGCTTCGGATTGAACTAACATCTTCATCAGTCTAATAAAGCGGTTTGAATCTAGCTATTTTAAACATGAAACTTTGATACTATATTAAAGTTCATGAACTTGTACACAAGTGAGCTTATAAGTGAACAACTGTAAGAACTCACTTGTACAAAACCAGTTAGCTTGTGATTGAAAGTTTCAGAGAAGTAAAATAATGTTGAGAATCAAAGAAAGATTCATAAATTCTATTCTATTTTTCTTGTCAGATATACAAAGAAAGAACCAATATATATACAAGTAGTCAATTGTACAACTAAGCAAATTTAGAAAAAGAATAATTATAGAATTAAATAAGGGAAGATATTTAGCCATGATTTTAGGAGATGACTATTATGCTAAATTAGTACTTAACATCCCCCCTCAAATTGATGCTAGGTATCAACAAGCATCAATTTGTCACTGAGGTATTTGTGTTGAGCTGTCGTCATGGATTTGGTGAACAAATAAGCAATTTGGTCGTGCAAAGGCATATGATGAAGTTGCAGAGTCTTATCATGAACAAGTTCACGATGTGTAATGGCAATCTACTTCGATGTGTTTTGTTCATTCATGATGCACATGATTTGTAGCGATGCACATGCTATCATCGAAAAGAGTAGTAGGTTAAGTAGATGAAAGACCAAGATCTTTGAGCAAATGACAAATTCAAACTATTTATGAACTGATATAGAACAATATTCTACTTCTGTAGGCGACTTAACAACTCAATCTAGCTTTTTTGCATTTCCATGTGATGGGGGATAAATAAAAAATGCACACCATTTGCTTGTGGATAATCGTGTATCAAGGCAACCTGCATAATTAGAATCTTCAAAAAGCTTCAAAATTTAAAGAAGAAGTTGAAGGGAAAAATAAACCTCAGTTGATGGTTTGTTTAAGATATCAAATGATACGATAAACAATGGTTAAATGCAAACGACGAGGTTCATAAACAAATTGCCTTACTACTTGGATAGCATATGATATGTCAGAATGAGTTGAAGTGAGGTATATGAGGCTGGCAACAAGGCGTCTATATAGTGTGGGATCTGAAAGAGGTTAACCATCATCCTTTTTTAATTTTTGATTGAGTTCTATCGGTGTGGCATAAGTTTAGTTATATGTAAGATTAGCCTATTTGATGATATTAGTAGTATATTTCTTTTGACAAAGAGAAATCCCATCCTGAGATTGAGAAACTTCCAAACTCAAAAAATAAATAAGTTGTCTAAGGTATTTCATATGAAAAGAGGATTGTAAAAATTGTTTAAGTTTACTGATGCCTTCTTTATCATTCCTTGTTATAACCATATCATCCACATATACTAAGAGCACAATAATTCCATTAGTAGAATGGCTTATGAACAAAGAATGATCATTTAGGCTTTGTTTAAAAATGACAGTATTAATAGTAGAGAATTTGTCAAACCACATACAAAGGGTTTGTTTGAGCCCGTAAAGAGATTTGCAAAGTTTGCATACCAAATTCGAATTTAAGAGGGGGTAACCAGAAGGAGGTTTCATATGCATAGTTTCTTTTAGGTCTCCATGGAGAAACGCATTCTTGACATCCATTTTATGTAAGGGCCATTTATTTGCTGATGCAACGGCTATTAAAGTATGAACTATGGTCATCTTAGCAACGGGAGAAAACGTCTCCTCATAATTAATCCCATATTCTTGCTTATTTCCTTGCACCACAAGTCATGCTTTATACCTGTTAAAAGAACCATCATACTTAAGTTTAATAGCATATATCCATTTGCTCTCAATTGTTGAGGCATCTTTTGGAGCTAATACTAAGTCCCAAGTATGATTTATGTTAAGAGCTAATAGTTCTTCATTTATGGCCTTTCACCAACATTCATGTTCCAAAGCTTGCTGATATGTAGAGGGTATATCAATTGAGTTAAGAGTGCTAAAGAGAAAAGTGGAAGGACCATATCGCTCAAATGAATAGCCAAATCTATTTGGAGGTTTCCCTAAAGTTAGACCGAACTAATTGACGCGGGGTTGATAATGTTGGTGGTAGTGGTGGACTATTAGAACTTCTATAATCGAGATCAGGTTAATGTATGCTTTTTGTTTCTACTATTGTACCTGTAGGAATAATTTCTAAATTGATAGCATTATTATGAGATGCAGAAAAATCATTAAAAAATAAAGGCAAAAAAGAAATAGATTTATTAGAATGAGATTTAGAGTTATGCAAAATGGAGAAAGATTGAAATAATATAAATTCTAAAAAAAAATGCACATGACGAGATGCACACATCCTTTTTATTTGAAAATCATATAAAAGATATCATTTATGTTTGTCACTATACTCAAGAAACACACATTTAGCAGCTTTTGGGGATAATTTTGTTTGTTCATGTTGAGGTAGTAAGACAAAACAAACACAACCAAAGACTATTAGGTGAGAATAATTAGGCAAATTGTTATGCATGCACAACTAAGGTGACTTATTATTAAGGACTACAGTTGGTTGTAGGTTAACAAGAAAGATTGTCGTATGTATAGCTTCCACCCAAAATTGTTGTGAGACATGAGATTCAAGTAACATAGTTCGAAAAATTTCTACAACATGTCGATTTTTTCTTTCAACAAGACCTTTTTGCTCGGGAGTTTAAGGATGAGGTTGTTGGTGTAAAATCCCTTTATCATGAAAAAAGGCGGTGAGCTGTGAAAAACAAAATTCTCCCTAAGAATCAAACCAAAAAATTTTGACAATTTTGCCAAATTGTGTTTCAATCATAGTGAAAAAAGATTTAGCAATATCATTAAGATCATATTTAACATGTAAAAAATATACCCAAGTGAATCTTGTGTGATGATCAATAAACAAAACAAAATATTTATAACCCATCTTAGACAAAACTGGAGATGGTCCCCTTAAATCTTCATGTATTAAGTCAAAAGGTGATTTGTGTGAGTAGTACTTTGTGTAAAAGGTAACTTTGATGCTTTTCCAAGAGAACAACTTTCACAATTTAAATCAAGAAAATCAAAGCCAACATTTAATTTACCAGGAATAATACTAGCCTTAAACATATTTTTAAGTCTATTAATATGAGGGTGAGCAAGGCGTCTATGCCAAAGAAGCCTTTTTTATTATTCAACTAAACATTTGAATGAGAAGTATAATAACAAAAAGGAGTATGTGGATTTTTATCAAAATTTGATGCATCCAAATGAAATAGCTTTCCTCGCTTAAGCCCCTTCCCGATCAACTTCCTCGTTTGCTGGTCTTGTATTCACAACCAGAAGAAGAAAACTTAATAGAGCAATTTTGATCAACTAATTGGCCAACATAAATTAAATTAGTTAAACGTGGAACATAAAGAGAATTTGGGAGACAGAGAGAGATTTCTCTAAAGAAATTGTACCAACACCTGTAATAGGTAATTCCTCCCCATCAGTGGTAATAACAAATTGATTTTGGGGATATGGGCAAAGTTCAGAAAAATTTTGTTTTTGGCTAGACATATGATTAAAAGTTGATGAGTCAATAAACCAAGGTGATAATTTAATTGTTTTACCTGATAAACCAAGTGCTAAGAAAGCTGAAGCAATAGCACATGGTAATGCTGTTTCTAAAGTATTTTGGATCATTTGTTGGATACCATCTTGTGTGAGAACAGGATTGGAACTTGTAGAATTCACGAGCGGTGCTGCCACATTATGTTTTTCAGCCAAATAGAATGATGTAGATTAGTTATATTTGTTCCTTTGAAGAAAGGGACAATCAAGAATAACATGTCCCTTTTTCTTGCAATAGTTGAAGAAATTTTGCTTCTTACAATGGGACTGTATGTGTCCAGTAGTGTTGCAAAATCTATATTGGATTTTGCTATGATCTCCATTATGGTGCCTTGTTTGGTTCCTGTCATAAGAAGCAATGAAAGCAACATCTGAAGAATTAAGAGTTGAGTCCAAAGTAGCTTGAGTTCGTAGTTGTGTTTTGTCTCGAAAGAGTTCACCTAAAATAGAATCAATATCAGTAACTCCATGATTAATTATATTGGCCCTAACATTCTCAAATTCATGTCTAAGTTTCATTAGAAATTGCAAAACTTTACTCCAGTCTTTTTCTTTCTTCAGCTCTGGATAGGTTGAATTATCAACAAGACATATTGACATCATATCTCTAGAAAGTAGAAAGTACAGATATCTCTAGCTTCTTGATTAAGTTTAGTAATAGTGTACTCAATTTCAAATTGTCTAGCTTGATTAGCATGAGAATATATGTTCTTAAAATCATCCCAAATTGCATTAGCAGTACTAAAGGATCTCAAACTTAAGGCAATATC
Source organism: Codiaeum variegatum (assembly GCA_948294925.1). NCBI lineage: Eukaryota > Viridiplantae > Streptophyta > Magnoliopsida > Malpighiales > Euphorbiaceae > Codiaeum > Codiaeum variegatum. Next base: position 7,709 of record CAOJBK012192472.1, read on the forward strand.
CTTATCAACTGAATTCAATATCCAAGTAATAATTCTAGCATTATTTGTTTTCCATTTAGCTTTTTCTTTCTCATCAGTTGGTTCTTTCATGTACCCATCTAACATACTAGATAATTCTTTTCCTTCAATAGACATTCGAAAATGAAATTGCCAAAGAGAATATTTTTTTCTATTAAACTTAGTAGATATAATTTTAAATTTATCATAATCCATAGTTGTAGAGATAAAAAAAAAAAAAAGAGAGAGAAGATCACACTTGGAAGCGAAGGAGCCAAATTGTATTATAGTAGATATCAGATCCAAAGAAATCAAACACAAGTGCTGATGCTGTAGGTATAAGTGACCAGATCATAGAAAATTTTTTTCTTGCAATATCAAAAAAGTTATTCAAACAGAGACAGTCATGACTACCTTTCTTTCAAGCAAACTATTATGACAGAAAATCAAAACAAACCAAATTCTGATACCATGATAGTTTCAGAGAAGTAAAATAATGTTGAGAATCAAAGAAAAAATAATAAATTCTATTCTAATTTTCTTGTTTGATATACAAAGAAAGAATCAATATATATACAAGTAGTCAATTGTGCAACTAAGGAAATTTAGAATAAGAATAATTATAAAATTAAATAAGGAAAGATATTTAACCATGATTTTAGGAGATGACCGTTATGCTAACTTAGTTCTTAACTATAATATGTCTAACACCCACTTAATTATAAGTCCTCCAAACTAATATCAAATAAAAAAAAGTATAACTTAATAAAAATTAATTGATTAAAAACTATTATACATCACAAATCTATCCATAAACATATGAAAAAAGGAGATGAAAAGATGATAACAAAATAATTATAAAAGTTAAATAAGTGGAGCTGGGTAGAAAAATGATATTATTTTTATTAAATTTAATAAAAATATTTATAACCACTATAAAAAAAAAAAGAAAAAAAAAGATTTGAGCATGATTTAAGAAATAAAGTATAAAGAAGAATAAAGAAGCGGAGAGTTACTTTTATATTTTTCTTATTTTCTCCAAATTCCGAAGCATCAATTTCTAGCTAAAGCAATTAGCCACTATGTAATGTAAATATTGTTTGAGGTTGTCGTATTAGGGCAAGAATATCTAAATGTGGGGATGATGATATGATAATATAAAGATTGGATGGGTCATGGACTAGGAATTGGCGTGCAAAAGGTCACCAGTACAAAAGTAAGTGTATTTATTTAGCTAGTCAGTGATTGTACATGAAGGACCATATGGTTCACTTCCCATCGCTTAAACCACCTACTTTGGTATTCATGCATTAATGTTGGCATCATTAATTTATCTCATGCCCCCTAGTTTCGTGTCTTCAAACTTTTGCAATACCAACAACGCAAATTTTATTATGCACCCGAGTTCATAAAGTATGATAAATTCAAATATTTTATTATTACAAAACACGAGTAAATATTTAATAATACTGTTGTTGTTATGTAGTTGGTTCTCACATATTTGACAAGAAGATGTGATTCCATTTCCAATTCCACCAAATTTTATAAATTTCTTTTGTGTTTTGAACACTGATTTTCATTTTTTTTTATTTTTAATAATCTAATTCTATTTTTTTTTCAAATTTGTAATAAATTTAATAATCCAATATTTAGTTATATTTTTTTGAAGAAAAAATTATTTAATTTAAATGGAATAAAAATATTATTTAATTATTCATAAAATTATTTTAGTTGCCACTATTTTATTTTTCTTTTAATTTAGTTTTTTCTTTTCTTTTTCTTTTTCTTTTTGACATTTTTTTAATAATGAATTTATTTCTTCAATATAGTGAATTTATATCAGTTATAATTTTCTTTTTTTTTTCATTGAATAATAATTGTAATTTTTCTCAATTCTTTGTAATAAATATTTTACTGTTCAATAATGAATTACTTTTATTTTATAATAAATATAATTTTACACATAACAACAACAATGCAGCAGCAACCACAATAATAAAAGAAGTAACACATGTATAAAAAAGACTAAAATAAAAAGTCAATAATTTAATTGAATGACAGATGTAAACTGTAATTCAAATTATTAACATGTGGCACATTTAGCTAAAGAAAGTTGAGATGCTATGATTTTTCTGGTTGGGTTGAAACTACTTGTGTGCTACGATGCACACATGAATTTTTTTTTTTAATTCCCGAGTCCAAAATTCTTGTTGGACCTGGCTGTACGACCCACATACTATATCAACTTAAGTCATACATAATAAATTTGTATATATTTAATAAGATATAACCATTTTTTCTACCATATAATATATTAAAATTTTTAAATATATTACTTATTTTTTTTATCTTTTAAACTGACTATTGAACTAATCGACCACTTTTAACTATATCATGCGCCATTTGGACAACTGCTCATGCTTAGTTGGACAGTGATATTGTCATTTAGTTATAATGTGACACTCCATTTCAAATGTCATATAATCACTTTATAATTTTTTTAAAAAAATAAATATATGAAAAAACTAAAATATCTTTTAATTTTTTCAAATTTTTTAATTGGTGTTATTGATTTCATTTATTACTTTATTTTCTCTCTCTTCTCCCTCTGCATCCATACAATTGATTAAATATTTAATTAATAAACAAATTTTTTTTTTATATATATATATATATATATATATATATATATATATATATATATATATATATATATAATACTTAAGTGTATGATTTTATTTATTTAATTTTCCATTAAGTGTATGTAGGACCGGCCCCAGTAAAAATGAGGCCATAAGGAAACAATCATATATTCAAATTTATTAAAATATTTAATTTTAGTAATATGATAAATTTATATAGTGAAAAGTTAAAAAAAAAAAAAAGGAAGAACAAATCAATATAATTACAAAATCATAATATATTTTTTTTAAAATTAAGATCATGGGCTTAAAATTTAATGATGTTTATATGATTTATTAGCAATTATAAAATCAAATGTATATTTGTCTCTCATGGTCACTTTGCCTCAGAATAGTAAAAGTCACTATATAAATCATAAACTTAAAATTACAAAAAATTAATTATTTATCAATCTATTTTTTTGGTCGGTAAATGTAATTTTGGGGTCGGTAAATCGGTTTATCGGCCCAATTTTTTCAATTATCGATCAAAAAATTGGAACAGTATTTCTCTCGTCACAAAATTAAATGTTACCGACCAAAATTTATTAGGTCAGTAATTACTGACACATTTTTTGGTCTGTAATCAAAAAATGGAGTCGGTAATATTTTTTAAATAATTAGCGACTAATTATCGACCAAAAAAATGTGTCAATAATTTACCAACTCTTTTCCGACCAAAATATTGCATCAGTAATAACGTCATAAATATTGAAAATATTTTTTTTAATATATAATACTATTAATAATCACAATAGTATAATAATAATAACAATAATATATTACTCTAATTTTTTACTTTTTACTGACAATCCAAATTTTCATTTTAAGACTAATTTTCGTATTAGTCTTAATAACATGAAAGTGAAAAAATTAACATAAACTTACATCTTTACATATTTAATAAAAAAAATCATTTATCTAAAAGCAATTGCACATCTATATTTAAATCCAAGAGAAAATTAAGATCAAGCAAAATAGTCTAGCTCCTCCTATCAATTTCTATTTTTTCCTAAACCATAAAAAAAGGCATTTCTCAAACACAAGTGTTCACTTCCTTGTCTTTCTAAGACATGAAAAACTAAATCAAATAAATAGTTATATGCCAAAAAAGAAATAAGGGAAAGCAAGACAAATGAGAGTTTTTGTCAAATCAAAGCAATTAAGTGCAAGTTTATTATATCAAGCACTTCAAATTTTCAGAGAAAAAGTTATCATGAATATAAGATGAATGCAAACCTAGAAAAAGAATTATGTGTAAATACCAAGATTTTGCAATAATGACTCCTTCCCATAATGATTTCTTGGCCTTCGCGAATAACCAGCAGATCTCTACAAATAAAAAATTCCAATCTAGAACATCTTTAGACTAATAGGAGCTATCATTATTGTCTCATTGTTGTTGTTACCTCCAAGGTGTCTATCCTTTTTGAATGCTAGCTTGCTAATGAAGAAGTCAGAGGCATAAAGAGCTAGAGTTTGTGTGTAGTTAAGGTCATAACATAACCTACATAGGGCTAGATTTGTGTAGTAGAGATCATATTATAAGTAACATAAGTTCTTTGTTCCTTAATTTAATTATTAAATGGCATATGGAGATTTTCATTTTTTTTTAAATAAAAAAGGAGAGGGATGCCCCAAGAAACATAGAAAAATAAAGAGAAGAAGAACTCTTATTCTATATCAACATTTTAGGCAAAAATTCTTCTTTGACAAACAATTCCCACTTAATCATTAAGAAGCAGTGAAATGACAACAATAAAAGGAAAAGAGCAAATTTGTAAATCTTCCTCAACATTCAGAGATTGATTTGCAATGAAATCGCCTACTTGGTTGCAATCACAATATGTATGACATTCATTTCACTATCCAAACTTGGCTGAGTAACTTTAAAGCTACCTTGACTAGATTAGATAAAGAACCAGTGTAATATTTACCTTTTAGTTAACTAGTACTGAGTAAAGAGTCAGTCTTCAACCTAAATTCTAGATCATTTTCTCTTAGGCAAGCTTTAGACCTTCAATCAGTAAAAAATTATACTCATACCAAATATTAGGAGAAACTACTCAGTTTCAAAAATAAGTAATAGAATAGAGGAATAAAATAGCGTGTATAGAGAGAGAGAGAGAGAAAGAGAGAGAGAGAGACTAACACAATCCCAAAATGTGCATCTTTTAGATTCAATGGGAGGCCGCTGTGGACGAACTGGTTCTCTGGAGGTACCTTCTGAGGCTTGAAAGAATAGGGACTAGTTTAAGGTGTGAGATAAGGTTTGACTGGTTTACTGTGTGAGCTAAGAACAGGGACTGGTTTTGAGAGAGTCGATGGTGGTAGTGGTTGGGTTTGGTTTTGAGATAAGATCATGGTCTGGAGATCGATGGAATCGATGGTGGCTGGGTTTGGAGATTGAGGGAGTCGACCATGTCTGTGATGAGTTGGGTGTTTAGGAAAGAACTGAGACAACTTTGCTTTTATATTTAAACTTACTAACACATTACTGACCCCTAAATTGGGTCAGTAACATATTATTTTACATGGAATTTTTTTTGAAAAAAATTTTAATTCCCACCACAGCCTTACCGACCCCAATTACCCATCCAAAAATTGTGTCACTAGTTACCGATGTAATTAATTGGTCAGCATAATTTTGGCAGATCTCAATAAATTATTTTCTGCCAATTTAGTGACAACCATTTCTTTTCTTTCTAATTACAGCTATGCACTCCTAATAGAATGTGTTGACAACCATTCCTCCTTCCCAGTGTTTGAATTACAGGCACACCTCAAGCACTTGCAACAATATAAGGTTCTTTACATGATGGGAAAATGTAACAAATTCAACATCCATAAAACTGAACCTAAAACATGACAAATTATGCCTTCAATATGAATTTACACTACAACTCAGCATTGGCAATGTTTAAGTTTAAGAACAATCAAATGTAAACAACACAAATAAAAAACAATAATGCCACGAAAATCTGAATCAATTGTTGCTATCCATCACCTCATCTTGTGAGAAGGAAGAATAACCCCTTTATTAGAATGAAATTCAAGTAGCATTTTTCCCATTAGCCCTATCTAGCATCATGCAAAAAGGGAAAACAATTCATATAAGCAGCAAAGAATGGACTAAGAAATACCAATCAACATAGAAAAATAAACAAAATTTCATAAATACTATAACTTTTATTGATCACAACAGGAAAAAAAATGTCTCCCATTCAGCAACCACCGATACTTCAGTTTTCTTGTGTACTCCTTTTCAAAAATCAAACAAACTTCAATTATAATTGCAAGCATTGAGCGAAATATTCCGATGGCACATATGCACTTTACTTTGGGCTTAGTTTTCAAATCAACTTCTAAATAGTGTGTAGTGTCCAACAAATCATATAGACATAACAGCTTGATTGCAGTCAAACAGCTTACTAATGAATTTTAGCAGAGATACTAAACTTCAATTAACACAAGTAAGAAAAGGAAATTCCTAGAACTTAATTTTAAATGTATATTATATTATATAAATCGTTACATTAAGGTAACATTTTCGAAGATGAGTAATTTTAATGATACCCATTATAGTTTTTGAAACTGTATTGTTCATAAAGAACATAAAAGCGAAATACCTGAGCATTAACAGACTTCAAATTGAGAATTTTAGAGCCCCTCTTTTGAGCACTTTCCAAGTTTCTAGATGCCTCAGAATTGATAGAAGCTTATATCTCAGTTTGCTGTGAAAATAAATAAAAAAAATGAAAAAAAATTAAGAGCTTCAATTATATTACATATGAGAAGCTCAGAAAAAAGCAGAAAAGATAAACCTTTTCCAAATGTAAGACGGGTCTGTTTTTGGATCGAGGTTTATTGAAAATGGCTATCCAGTTATATATATATATATATATATATATATATATATATATATATTTTAATATGATGGGATGGTGGTTTAGGGAGGAGAACAGAGGGAAGGCATCTCTTGTCGAAATTGGTGCTTTTTCCTAAAATGATGGCTATGATTAAGTTGAAATAAGTTTGAAGCAAAGGGAAAGGTATCGGTGGTGATTAGTTATGTCTGCGATTTAAAGCAGAGAAGAAAGGGTTTGATTGACGATGGTAATGGTTCAGGTTTCAATTTTCACATAACTAGCAATACTCTTACAAGTTTATAATTTATAAGATTAGAAATTTTACAATTTATAAAATCAAACGCAATTAAAACAAATGCAAGTATCCTGAAATCAAGTACCTTGATCGCAATGTTGTTTCTTGAAAAGGCTGCTGTCAACATTGTAAAAATATTTTGAAAAGGATAGTTCCATGACATAATGGCACCTATAACACCAAGGGGATGTTATTTTAACAAAGATTAATATTAAATAAAATATAAAAATATCCATAGATTTACCACATAAAATATTGAAAGGTCATTTTTTTT
>CAOJBK012192765.1:0-14624 GCA_948294925.1 Codiaeum variegatum
ACAACATAATTAACTTCAAGATGCATGAGCATTCATTACATTGGTTTAAGATAAACCTAGAAGTGCAATTGAAGCTAATTTCAACAGGTATAATTTGAGTCAATTCGCAATAAAACTCAATTCCATGCTCAAAAGTTCTCATCTCGTTACGTAGCTTTATAATTCATGTGTAAACATTATAGTTTTGCCAATTCAAAATCCTAACACATTCATTTTTCAAATTGTCTCATAAATTAAGCAATAATCACTAGAACCCTAATTTTTATCTCTTAAAATTTCAATTTCCCAATAGTTCAAAAGAGTGAGAAACTAGAATAAAGAATAAGCATTCACAACATTCATCATAAACCAACACTTCTCTTAATTTACAATAAGAGTGTTGTGCAATTTTGAAATATGAGTGAAACGTAAGCTGCTTGTTGAAATAAGCTAAATCCTAAAAGGGCTTACGGGGAAGGATCCTCATGGGAGGCACAGGTAAAGCAATGTGAACCTTCACCGGCTAAGAGGCAACCTTCGAGGCAGTAGTGCGCTCGATAACAACCTCCAGTTGCAGTTCTTGAGCATGCCATGAGATTTAATGCAACCCACTTGGTGTTAACAAGTATACAACATTCCATACACAACTAAGGATTGATTCAACTATCGAATAAGCCCTATATGCCTATAAGGATTGTAGATTGGGAATTCATGGACACATATAGGTATAATGATGAGCTGCATCGACTGATTGACCAGCCATGTTGGGGTCCGTTCTTCAAGATAGATATCCCTACTTATAGGGAACTCACTTTTGATCTCTTTGGTACCTCATAATGGATTGATTATAACATAATTTGGAGCAATCCCACCCTGAAATTTAGGTTGGGAGGTAAGAATTTTGTGCTGAGTATTGATGAGTTTGTTGTACATATGAGGCTATACATTGAGAATCAGTTGAGCTTACAGGAATACAGGGATTCGACTGTGACCTGATTTGAAGGTTTAGAGGTTGATGAGCTTTGGAAAAGCTTGGCTTTGGGACATGTGACTTTAAAGCAAGATGGAAGAAGGGCTCACAATTTCAAAAAATGGAAATAAGAATTCTACGCAACCTCATTGCTGGCTCAATGACACCTAGGTCAAGTACTCTGGGAGCAGGAAATAAGAGTGATTTGTTTTAATTAGAGTGTATGGATAGAGGGCATTAAGTTAATGTGGCATTTTCTCTTGCATGTTCCTTCTACCTTCAAGTGAGGAAACCATCATCGAGGTCTTTATTTGAGGGATTGTATATTTCTACATTAACACATTCTTTGGGAGTTTTGCGAAGGACATCTCGCATGACTTGTGATGGGACACTATTTGTAGTCGGAATCTCTTTATTGAACAAATGGGATGAGAAGAAGACCTATATGAGTAGAGTTATACCGAATGCACCTATGCCAGAACCTCCTACCAAGGATCCTCCTACATCTCAACTTTAGCCTGGTTCAGACATTCCATCATCATCAGGGGTTGGCCCATCTGGGTCTGCTTTTCATCCCCCGTTTCCTACTGCACCATCTTTTATTGACTGGGGGGCCTTAAATAGAGACAATAGCGAGCCAGAGCGAAAGACGACGCCTTTCGACTAGTAGTTGTACCGGGTTGAGAGTGTTATTTTCGGGGTCATTGTAAAGCAACATAAGCCTCAAAATTCTCAATATCACTTTATGGCTCAAAATGAGAGCCAAACAAAGATCTGGCGACGATTGGTTGATAGAGTGGAATGACTGTAGAAATGTATGATAGGGTGTATGCGTCAGCAAAGTTATGACTATCCACTACCACCTTAGTACCATCAGGCACTGGTGGAGGTTGGTTCTGATTCCGATGACGAGCAACAGATTCCCATTGAATTGGAGGATCCTGCTATGGATGCTAGCATTGGAAACAATGGACCTGGAGGCAGCCCGGATGATCATGATAGCAATGATGGGATGTAGGAGTAGCCTTCATTATTGTTTTTCCATATTTTCCGTGGCTTTATTTTTATTTATTTGCTTAGATTGATTTTATTTTATTTTTGGATAAGTGTACTCTTATATTCATACTTGTTTTCTTTTTTCTATTTCCTTTCTTATTTTTTATTTTTTCTAGATTATTGTATTACGATAACTCTTGTTTTTTTTTTGAACTAAGGCTTCTAGGCTATGGATAATGACATGACAAGCTTTTCACGCCAGAATTATGTACTTAATGTATAATTCAAGGCAATTTCTTTTCGCTCTCCTTTTTTTTTCTTTTAATTTTCACACATTAGGGACAATATGTCTATTAAGTGTGGGGGTGAATAGTATGCTTGAATGTTGAATATATTAATGCCTTGAATAATTATGTGATGGAATCAAGTAAAGCTTGACAATTTATAAATTAGCTTATTATCTCTTTCATGTCAATTTTTCAGCTAAAATTTTTCATTAACAATTGTTTATATAGTTTGTTTTTATTTTCTTGATTTTTGGTTGAGTTTTGGACTTAACAATTAAGAGTAAGATATTTATTTGGCATGATTGTATAATTGAATTCAGAAATTTTAGTTAAATTTTTTACCATATTTGATTTTGATGTTGCATAATTTGAATTTAATAAGAAATCTATAGTAATCTTAAGAATTTAACTTAACCTTTTTGAGATAACATATAGGAAATTTAAATGAAAATGTACTTAAATGCAAGGAGTTTTGAATATAATTTTGTATTTCGCTTGTTTCAGTTTTGCACAAAGCAGAATAAAATCTGTGAAATCATAAATAATGCTAGTAGCCGGTTGATGTTATGACTAGCTGTGTAACTTGGGTCGACACCACAATGTGTTTACATTCGCGTCGAAAAGCTATTGACGTTGTCAAGTATGCCAAACTCCTTGAAAATTTTAAAACAAAAGTTAAAAATGCTAAAAATGAAAACGCATAAAATGTACATTAGTTTCAGAAGAGGTGAGTCAGTTTCCTAAGAAGGAAATCAATAACTTGCCTTAGTTTGAATTGTGTCTCATTGGGATAATGTGCTAAGTTATTTAGTTTTAATTTTAGAATTTAGGAATGCAATAATGTGATTGAGATTTCTGAAATTGATTTTGGATTTTGGTTAGTTAACCGTGGAAATTTAAAGTTTGATATGTATGAACAATGGTTGAACTTGATGTTTATTTGACTAAGAAGAGAGAATTTGCTTACTTGTACATTGTCGATGTTTTGTTTTGCTTGAGGACAAACAAAAGTTAAAAATGTATTTAAATTGAATTTAATTCACGTGTTAAGTGTGATTTTAAGTCATTTTAAGGAATTTTAGGGATTTGATGGTGTTGTGTCAATTTTGGTTAAAAAATGGCACTTTGGAGACTATTTAGAGCCATTTTAGAGTCAATGTCTAAAGTCCAAATGTCGGCGCGAGAATAAGGACAAAATCGAAGGAAAATGGATAATAGTGTTTTTAAGGACAGACCTTAAAAAATGAAAATGCATGGAATATATGTTAGTGTCAGAATGGGTGAATCGAGTTCCTAAGAAGGAAATCAATAACTTATTTTAGTTCGCATTGTGTCTCATTGGTGTAATGTTATCAGTTATTTAACTTTAATTTTAGCATTTGGGTTGTGTTTGTTTTACAGAGATAGACTAGACAGGATAGGACAAATTTGATTTGTCTATTGTTTGGAGCATTTTTAAGGACGGACAAGACTGAATAGATATGATATCTTGTCCAGTCTCACCCTCTGATTTTAGTCTTTCCAGTTTATAGAGGATTGACTTGTCTAGTGCATGCACTTGATTAATAAAAAAGTTTATTTCAATTTTTTTTATATATTTATTTTTTAAAAAATATAATTTTTGATAAATATAATTTTATTTTATTTAAAAATTATTTTTAAAAATTTTTTATGAATAAAAATTTATTTTTATATTATCAATAAATACAATTTTATTTTATTTAAAATTTTATCATTTTTATTTATTTTTACTTAAATTACAACTAAAAAAATTATCAATGAATTATATCAATAAATATAATTTATTTTTTAAAAAAAAATTAATATTTCACTTATTTTTTTTATTTAGATCCAAATTATTTTGATTTACAATCAATAAATCAATCATTTAAAAAATTTTATATCTTATTTTTGTCATAATCCAAATAAAAAAATTATTTTTAATTTAATTTTAATAAATATAATTTTTTATATTTAAAAATAATTTATTAAAATTCTTATAATTATTTTTATCTAGTCTAGTTCCAATTGCATCAAACACCAGACAAAAAAAATATTTGTCTTGTCCCGTCCTGTTCAGTCTATGCAACCAAACGCACCCTTAGGAATGCAATGATGTTATTGAAATTTCTGAAATTGATTATTGATTCTAGAATTTGGCTAGTTAACCGAATAAATTTAAATTTTGATATGTATAAACGATTATTGAAACTTGATTTTTATTTGACTAAGAAGAGAGAACTTGCTTGTTTGTACATTGTCGATATTCTGTTTTGCTTGAGGAGACTCGAAAGCTTAACTATGGGAGAATTTGATATGTGCTTCATTGTCTTATATTTTATTTCTTTTTTACTATAGTGTTTGCTTTTAAATTGGATTTGATTGGTGTGTTAAGTGTGTTTTTAGGTCATTTTCAAAAATTCTCGAGATTTTATGGAGTCGTGTTGATATTGGTTAGGAAACAGCGCTTTGGAGACTATTTGGAGCGATTTTGGAGTCAATGCCTAAAGTCCAAGTGATTGTACGAAGCTCGAGAAAAAAAGAAGGAAAATTGGATAATAGTGTGTTTTCACGGTAGGCCTTACGCTGTAAATATTACCCATGAAAACCAACTACCTCCATTCTTTAATTCTTTTTAACCAAATTAAAATTTATTCAATAGTGTGTTTTTATGTGTAGAGTTTACACCTGGAGCTCTTACTTGTAAAAACATAATGTTATGAGATTTTTTACTTTTTCGAGACTTCAATTGTTGAGGGCTTATGGGTAAGACTTACACTCGTAATGTTAACTGTAAGAGTGTGAAATAACATATTTAAAAGTCTTAGAGTTGAGTTTTAAGAGGTGATTCGTGTTGTAATCTAACAAAAAGTGTTATAGAGCTTGTGGAACGAGTTTTGGGAGGTTTTGAAGGTTGGAGACAAACAGGATTGCAAGATCTCAAGATTCAACAAGGGTTTACCTCGTTTTCTTTTATCTTTTGCTTTTAGTTCTTATTTAGATTTAGCTGTGAATGTTTTATTGATTTTATTGCTTTATTTTCAATTACTATGAGTAGCTAAATTTCTTATCTAAGATTTGAGATGTAGTTGTAAAATGGATTATTGTTATTTATTTAATTCAATAGATTTGAAATTTTCATTAAATGTTTTGATTGATTTTATGCTTAAAATTAGGATTTGACTAGCTATTAAATTCTAGATCTTAAAGTTTATTTCAAAATTACGCAGCTTGAGATTTAGACTCAAAACATGAAATCAATTAACTTAAGATAGGTAATACTTAAATATAAGATTACTTCTAAGTGACATATAAACTGATTTCTATATTGCTTAATGAATTCAATCTGTTGCCTAGCATCAGAGTAATATTTATTAGGAATAGGTTAGGTATTGGTAAATTTACTTGAGAAGACTTTTTACCTAGTTAAGGGAAATTAGATCTAGCATTCGAGTGAGAAGAAAAAATCTAGAGAATATGTTTAAGAATAATAATATGTTATACAATGAATCTCAAGTCCTATGCGTTTTACATTATTGAATTTCTCTTATTTTTACAATTTTTTTCTTTATTTTAGTTTTTAAATTAGAAATCAACTTGAATTTCATAGTCTGAGTAACAATTGAATCATTAGTTTGGTATTTGTCAAACTTCTCTTTAGGAGACGATATTTTTTACTCACAGCTTGCTAAATGAACGATTTGTACCCTTGCAGATTTTTCCTTATCAAGTACCATGTGATTTCACCGTTTTTTTTTATATTAAGGATGATTTATTTACTTTGGATCTTGTGGTTTGTATTGTACACTTCAGGGACAAACCGTTAACATCGTTAAAAAATGCTATTATGACTCTTTTTTTTTTTGTTAACACAACATATAAACTTAAAAATCTGAGTGTTGGATTTGAACCCAAATAAAGAAGGAAATGTGATTTCAAGTATCATGTGATTTTGGGTCACTTCAGGGACAAATAGTTAACATCATTAAAAATGTTGTCATGACACTTTCTTTTTTTTTTTCTTCTGAAGTGGCACATAAATTTAAAAATTTGAGCATTGGATTTGAACTTTAGCTCTTGGTAAAGAAGAAAAGCTACTTATCACTTTACTAAATCAAACTTTTATTATTTAATTACATAATGAATATATATTATAATCTGCAAGAGAAAAAAAAAGAGATAAAACTTTTTTATTTTAATTTTTTAAGAGATTAAAAAAAATCTAAAAATAAAGTATTAAATAATAATACATTTTAAAATATTAAATTTATCTTATATAAATTTAAAAGTTAAAATATATATTATTAAATTCATATATTTAAAATTTTAATTTTTTAACTTAATTTTTTCTAACCTAAAAATGAATTTTTGTTGTTTTTTTTTTACAATCCAATATATAATTTAATGTTTTATTTTTAAATTATTTAATATCTTAAAATATTAAAATTAGAAAATTAAAATATATAAGTTAAAATAAAAAAATTTTATCCTTTTTTATCCTCTTTCTTCATTATTATAGGTTGTCATATATACTTAATATGTATTTTAAAAATAAAAATTTAGGTTGATAAAGTGATGACTACTATTCCTTCTTTACCAAAACTTGGGTTCAAATTCCAACTGACATTCTTAAGTTTTCATACATTTTTGAAAAAAATATACATGGACTCACGTATATACCATATCGACAATAAAAAGTTAAAAAAGAATTACTTGTCAGCAAATGAAAGTGTCATATACATGCCGCATCAGCAATAAAAAAATACACATAAAAATATGTCACATCAATAGAAAGAGTTCGACGTCAATATTTTTTTACGCAATTAACAACTTTGTCCTTAAAGTGTTTAACGACGACCATAAGATCTAAAATGTCATAAAATAAATCACATACCTGAATTTTTTTTTTTTAAGGGTGAAAGAATAGGGTACTTTACTATACTTTTTCTTAGAAATAATTTAGCATTGTCCCCAACAGATAGTATAGATGACCTCTAGTGTCACAACACCTGGGCCTAATATCGCATATTGATTTAAAGGGTTCAACCATTGCATGTAGCTCTAAGACACATGACTGATCATTATCATGTTGCTGCTCATCATCCCCATCAGCATCAAGCTGCCTGTGTAATCCACTCTTGAAGCTAAGTGTAGTATGTGTTGTAGCTATTGTAGGTTGAGTCGATCTAGATGGAAAACTAATAGAAGGGATTGATACTGTGTAAGGAACATATTAAATTGCATATGTTGTGGTCTGAAGTACCCCCTGAATATAGCGTTGACTATGTAGGGATACCACCCCACAACATACATCTCATTAGGACATACGGGGTAAGGGTACGGGCGTGGGGGTTTTGAATTGAGAGAAGTTATGATAGTATTTGAAACAAATTTAAAAAAAAGTCTATTTTACTGCCGACTGCCCTGGAGAGCTCCATACCTCAAATTGAGTTGAAGTAGTAAACTGATATTATCCCTACATCGAGGTAGTGAAGTCTGTTGTCGACTGTTGGGAAGAGCCACCAACATCAAAATAGAGAGATGTATTAAATTATTATGTCCCTCTTGTAAAACTCGACATTCCGCATGAGGTGCCTGCCTCAAACCTTGTTGCAGTAAGATGAGATGCAACATAAAACTCAATTGGATTTAATAGATCATCCTTTGCATGGCGTCTCTTTAGACTATGGTTTCCCTCGACATCTTATTTTCTTCCCCCTCTACGTATTTGTCTTCCTTGGGTGACAACATTATCATTTTGGAAAAAATTTTCCATTTCTTCTAGTTTCGATGGCTATCCATGGAAATAACATTGGTCCATACCACATGTAGGGAAAAAATGTCGTGTTATCCTTTGGACATTTTGTATGTTCATTTGCACATGTATCCTTTCAAGTCTATCATTCTACAATACATAAAAAAATGTTACATAAATTTTAAACATTTAATTAAATGTATAGTGCATATGTTAACTTACCAAGATATGGATACGGGCAATAACACGTGTTAAGAATCGATGGTCACCTTTTATACCATTCTATGTATTTGGAATGGATATGTAAAGCATCATTATGATAATCTGGTTGCATTATGTACTGACGTCGATTTTTCCAAATCTGCATAAGATCTTGGTGATATTGTGCCTAGTCAACTATATTGGCACACATGTCTAGAAACTCAAGATTATATGATTGTCTTGGTGTTCTAGGTATACATTGGGTCATGTTGAATCGCCGTATGACTCTTTATGGTTAGTTCCGTTGAACAATGTTGGAAGATATGAGCGATACAACTACTATGTATAAATCATCACTGAATCTACAGTACTCGAATATATCACCCATAAAATCTTAATTATAGGGCTGCCAAATCATTTGTAACATGAAAGTTAAGAATGTGTTAATTAGGTCAAAACATTACACATAATATTGAACAAACGATATACATGATCATGAACAAATGCATACATCATCCTTTTCAAATAGATGTAGACAATATCATATGCAATGTAATGTATGCGTCTCAATCTTTATCGTATCCTGCTCTCTTACCAACCATCTGTAAAAGAATTGAATTTGTAAGATTTTCTCTACAGTATTTTAATTAATTAATATCATTTATTGAAACATGTTAACCTTTGTCCAATCGACCAATGAGCATCAGAAAATGCAACGTTTCAAAGTACAACAATATTTTCCTATTGCTCTCATGTCCAAATTTGTGATAACGACATAAATCCAGAAATGCTTTTATTATTGTTCACCGAGTGTGAAGCCATACACATCTCATTGTATAGGAAGGTTAGGCATGTTGAACCTTAGATATATTTTCCACACTTGTCAAAGTATTAAATAAGTGGGAGTCATCTAGCATGAAAGGAACCCTCTATCTTATTAATAAATATGAAGCCCACTATGATTTGTAAGATACTATCTTGTGCAGCATATCCATTTAGAACGAACTTTCATCAATTGGTAATGTTCCAAAACTTTCTTTCAGCTATTTCATCCTGATTCTGTTGCCTTTTACATATTCGATAGATGGCAAACTTCTGAATAATTCATAGCTTAAATTCTTTCAAGCAAATTTCATTGGTCCTGTGATAGAAAGTCCCTCCATTGGTAGTCGGTGAGTAACACCACATCTTGCAATGTTATTGTCATATCTCCGACTGGGAAATAAAATGAGTGAGTGTCCAATCTCCACCTCTCAATCAAAGTTCTAATCATATGATGGTCTAAATTAAACTAACCTAATCTTGATATGCCATAAAATCCAGCACGGTATAGATGATCAGAAATCATAGGATTAACATCCCATGTTTGAAGTATGTATATGAGACATTAATCCTATGATTATCTATATCATGCTAGATTTTATGGCATATCAAGATTAGACTGGTTTAGTTTGGATCATGATAGCTTTGATTGATAGGTAAAGATCGAAAATCCACACATTAAATTTCAGAGAGATGACGATAATGTTGCAAGATGTTCCACTACCTACCAGGCTACCATTAACGGGCTTCTTAGCATGGGATAGACAAACTTTATTTGACAGTGTTTATGCTACGAGTTATTCTGAAGTCTGCTACTTACCAAATCTGCAAAAGGAAATAGAATAAGGATGAAAAGGCTGAAAGAAAGTTTTGGTACATTACAAGTATCTTACATCTTATAGGGGCTTCATATTTATTAATGAGAAAGAGAGTTCCTTTCATGTTAGATGGCTCCCACTTATTTAAGGCTTTGATAAATGTGGAAATTATAGTTGGGGTTCAGTATGCCTATCCTTCATATATAGTGAGCTATGTATGGCTTCACACTTAATGAATAGTAATAAAAGTGTTTGTGGATTTCTACTATCATTACAAATGTGGGCGTAGGAGCGACTGAAATATATTGTTGTGATTCCAAATGATGCGTTTCCTGATGCCTATTGCTCGATTGGACAAAGGTTAACATGTTTCCATAAATGATATCAATTAATTAAAATGATGTAGTGAAAATTTTACAAATTCATTTCTTTTACAGACGGTTGCTAAGAGAGCCAGATATGATAGAGATTGAGACACATACATTACATTGTATTTGATACGTTTAGATCTACTTGGAGAAGATGATGTATGCATTTGTTCATGATCATGTATATTATTTGTTCAATACCATGTATATTGATTTAGCCTAATTAACACCTTATTGACTTGTATGTTACAAATGATATGGCAACCATACAATCGAGATTTGATGGATGAAATACCCGAGTACTACAAATTAGGTCGTGATTTATACAAAGCAGCGGTGCCAGCTTATATGTTTCAACATTGTTTAGTGGCACAAACTAAATAGAGTCATGCAACAATTCAACATGACCTTACATATAATTGCAGTGTCACTTCAACATGAATTTTTGGACATGCGTTCCAATATAGTCGATTGGGCACAACATCACCAAGACATACAAATTTGGAAAAATCGACATCAACAAATAATGCAATTAGATTATTGTGATGATGCTTTACATATCCATCCAGATACATGGAGTGGTATGAAAATGTGACATGTTGATTCTTAACGCACGATATTGCTTGTATCTATATCTCAGTAAGTTAACATATGCGCTATAAATTTAATTAAATGTTTGAAATTTATGTAATATATTTTGTCAATATATTGTAGAATGATGTGCATGAAAGGATACATGTGCAATCAAACATACAAAATTTCCAAAGGATAATACAAAGCTTTTTTCTAGCATGTGGTATAGACAAACGTTCTTTCCAAGGCAGCCAGTGGAAGCAAAAGAAGTGGGAATTTTTTTTCCGAAATGATAATGTTGCCACCTAAGGAAGACATGCATATAGAGGGCGAAGAAATCAAGATGTCGATGGGGACCACAAACTAGAGAGATGCCATGTAGAGGATGATCAATTAAATCCAATTAAGTGCCATGTTCCATCTCATCCTACTGCAACAAGGTTTGAGGTAGACACCTTGTCTAGAATGTCAGGTTTCAAGGGAGGGACACAACAATTTATGAATCTCCTTATTTTAATGTTGGTGGTTCTTCCCAACAGCAGACAAAAAACTTCACTATCTTGATGCAAGGACAAAAGTTTTCTACTTCAGCTCAACTTGAGTTAGGAATCTCTTTAGGCCAGCTGACAACAGAATAGATGTTTTTGACATGTCTCAAATGCCATCATATATCTCTTAGTTCAGATCACCTACGCCTGCACCATATACCTCATATGTCTCAGTGAGTGGTATGCCATAGGGTGGTATCTTTTCACAATCAATGACATATTCAGGGGGTACTTCACACCATAACATATCCACTTTAATCCATTCCCTTTACAATGTTAATCTCCTCTATAATTTTTCCATCCATAATCAGCTTAGCCTGCAATGCCTATAGTACATACTATGCTAAGCTCATGAGTGGATTACATGGGCAGTCTGATGTTGATGGGGATGATGAGTAGCAAAATGACATGCAGTTGTTGAGCCCCCTGAGGCAAGACGTGATATTAGGCTTAGGCGTTGTGGTACTAGAGGTCATTTATACTATTTCAATGAGGGATAAGGCTATTTCTGTAACTTATGTGTAATATAATATTTTGATGTGGTTTCATATGAAACTTATATATTGTGGTGAATGAGTGTTTATAAGCATATTGTTTCATTCAAATAATGATGATTCACTTGTTAAAAAATATTAATACCTTAACTTGATATTTAGAAAATAAAAAATTTATTGTCTGTCATTAGAAGCTTTAAGGATTTTCGTCTAACATTTTGTCATCAGACATATACCTATGAGACCTATGCATATTGCAAGTTTCTCTATCATAAAGCATTTTGCTATTTGCATTGGTTGTTTCTCTTGCAAATTCCAACATGTAATATCTTGACCTGCAAAGTTACATTCGTTTGTTCTCCTTTCAAATTCGACTAACGTCACTTTCATAAATTGCAATATTTTTGTGCTCCACGTTTAAAGATCGCATGTGTTCCACGATCGTTGCACCAATATTGAAATCGATTTTGTCAATCTCTACCAAGTGAGTTATATGTGTCCTCGTAAACTTGCAAAATAATACCATAAGAGGGTTCAAACCTAAGGTTTGGAGAGCCACTCCGTTGCTTGTGTCATTAATCTTATTTATGAAAACTGATTTATAGCAATAGGTGAAAAAAAGTTAAGTTACCTCAAACCCTAACCCTTAAAAGAGTATATAAGTGTTAAGTGGTAAAAGCCATGTTGTAGAGTAAATTAAAAATACATATCATTAGAGAATCAAGATTAGATCCAACTTTCTTATTAGATAAAATTATATTTTATTTTTTAGTTGTCTTGAGAGACAAGTTAGCTAAAAATCCGAATATATTCTAAGATTCCTGAGCTACCTAAACAAGGACTTCACTTAGCTAATATGGGCCTAGGACGGATCTGTTTTTGATTTAGTTAACTCAATCTGAACCGGACTACCTTGTCATTAGGATATTTTTGGTCACTCAATCCCTTAAAAGATGATTTAAAGGTCACATGAGATGATCATTTTGGATTCTGTCTCACAAATTATTTTCTACAACCAGATGTTAAAAGGTCACTACATTCCATTTATATTGAACTGTATTCTGTGCAAGAGCATTTGAAGTCTATAAACACGTGCTTTTTTTCTTAACTTTAGAATTGTGAAGCCTTAAATTCAGTTGGGACCCACCGAAATAAATGGTTTTAACGCGCATGCATGGCCCTTAACTTTGTTATGTAAGCACTTCCTCCAAAGTTATTATTTTTTTAGTTTAATTTTAGTTTTTTAATTAAATAAATATTAATTATTTTAGTTATATGCTTTAAATATTATTTTATTTATATTTTTAGTATTGATTAATTATTTAGATTATACAATTTTTAATAAAATTTTTATTTTATATAAATAAATAAATTATCATTATATATTTTACAATTGGTAAATATTAATCTTATAAGATAAATATTTTGCTTATTAAGATTGAGCATTTATTTTATAGATAATAACAAATATTATTCTTATATATTTTAAAATTGTTAAATGTATTTTTCTTAATGAACAATTAGCTTAGTAATAATGAACACTTATTTTAGGTCAAATGAATAAAAACTAATATTTATAAATATGAATATTTGGTTTATTAACAATGGACATTTTATAATAAACATTTTATTCATTAATAATAAACATTTTATTTTATATCCTGTGAATAAAATCATTTTTATATACTTTTAAAAAAGAACATTTTACCTACCAATAACGATCATTTATCTTATAACTAATAGACAAATTAATGGAATAAATAATAATTTTATTTTAGAAAATAGCATATTTATAGGGTATAAGGTTTGATGGTGCAAATTACTCTATAATATCACAACAATGAATATTTTTTCTTACCAACAATGGACATTTTTATTTTATATGAGTAAATTGTTGATAGTGCATGTCATAGAGTTTGTACTTTATATATATTTGTAATTTTCATCCATTAATGGCTATATATATATATATATATAATGATTAGTATCATTTCAGTATATTATGTATATAGGTTCCTTAAGTTCTATGTAAGAGAATCTATTCTAAAAGAGTTTGACAATTTGAAGAAAGATTCTTTTTGTCATAGACTTTAAAGATAATTCACAGTCATAGGATTATTGGTAGGAACGTCATTAATCCAGAAAGACCGTCACCTCTGTTGTCATCCATGACAAGTATGAGATACTTGTTGGTATGGAAGTAGTGAGTATCACACTACAAACATGTGATGTCGTGACAACATGTGGACACTCATGAGATGAGCAAGTCGAACAGTGACATTAGATGATAGACACATGGAAATTATCCACTAGTCAATGTCTGATCATATAGATTATAATTGTGCATATAATCCTTAGACTTGAGGTGACATGTTATCTGACGTATTAGTGGCTATGGTTTATTACTGCTTACATACCAATGCTAGTCACATATTGGTATATGGCATGTGGTGACCATAATCAGTGGTATGTTGGGATAAGTGTTTAACCAAGAAAGAATTCATTAACTTGGGTGACCAAGGAAGGAATCCTATGACTTCTGGTTGTTCTTTATATGAAAATCTCTTATCAGAGTGGATAAGATTCACTGGAAAGAGTTTCTAGTTGGAACCTGTTTATCGAGAACTCATAGCGGATAGAAGTCATATGATCTAGCACATAGGGTTTGACTTCTTCCATGACTCTAGACAAGATTTGGAATCTGTAATAAAGGGATTTGAGTGCATGGTAAATATTATCAAAAGGTCCATGAAATGTCAAGGATTTATCACCAACATTTATTTCTAATTAGGTAGTCGTGATATGTTATCTAA
>CAOJBK012194745.1:0-11971 GCA_948294925.1 Codiaeum variegatum
GAAATTATAAAAACCCATGAAGCCCATGATAGCTTGAATGGATTTCCACTTCAATCTTGCTTGTTCCCGCTTCGATTCCGTAATAATCGATGTAAATCTCCTTTGGAATCCTCCTTGAATTGTTTTTGGTCCCTTTCGATCTATTTCTAGCCGTCTGAACCCCTTTTCCATGTGTTTTCCATCTCCTTTTATACTTAGGGTCAATTAGAAGTCTGTTTCTGTAGGATTTCCTCTTAAAATTCGACTTCCGCACGTTGGCATGGGTGCCTGGCACGGCCCGTGCCACTGCCCGTGCCAGGAATTTGCTGCCTGGTATGCTGGCACGAGTGGCTTGGGGTGCTGGCACGGCCCGTGCCAGGCTACTACCTGGCAGGCAGTAGCTTGGCACGAGTGGCTGGCAGGGCTGGCACGACCCGTGCAGCCTCCCGTGCCTGGCTGCTGGCTGGCTGGGTTTTTGCACTGCCTCCCACGGGCTGTGCAGCCCTTGGCACGGCCATGCCGACGCCCGTGGGAGGTTTTGTCCAACGTTTTCGCTCGTTTTCATCGTCTTTCAAACCCGAACTTCAACATAATTCTTCTTAACCTTGGATTTTAATTAAATTCTTGAAAATAACTGAAAACACTTAGAACAAACAAATCAAATTCAATTTAAAGCACAAAATCGTCAAGAAAATGGGATATATCAATGCATAAATTATCAATTATCACTTCTTAAAGAAATCGGCATGTGTCGTGCATTTTTGTAGAGCTTCCACTGCTCTAGCTTGATTCAAATTAGTTACCTTCAAGGCCTCTGCAATGAACCTGGCTAGGAAATCTCTTAGTAATTCATCTTGTCCCTGTTTAACTAGCTCTAAGGCTTGCGTTTGTATCTTTATAGGGATGCTGGTTGCGAATCTCCGCATAAAGTTCTCGGCTAACTATTTAAAGTTTTCTACACTTCCTTCCTTCAAACTACCATACCACTCCGTGGCCTCTCTGTCTAGTGACCCTTGAAAGGCCCTACATAGCGCTTCATTGTCCCCGATTTTAAGCTCTATCTCATGCTTATAGTTAAGAATGTGGGCCCTCGGATCCATGGATCCTGTATACTTGGTGATATTCAGAACTTTGAACTTACTTGGCATCCGATAACTTGGCACCCTTTTGATAAATGGGGATTTTAATTCCAATCTTAAGTCCCTATCTCCAGATCTCTTTCCTCCCCCGAGTTCCTCCACACACTTCTTTACCACTTCCCTCACGTCACTTGGCTCCTGACTTGTAGCCTCATGTTCTTTTCTTCGGGATTGTGACCCTTGACGAGTTCTATCACGCTCTCTCCTGGAATGATCCCCTCTTCTTTCCCTTCTAGCCTCTTCCTCTTCGGCCCAAGGCTCAGTAGAGTCTGTTGAACTCTTCTTATCATTCTGACCACTTCGTCTTTGTCTCTCGTCTCCTCCTCCTACTCTGCCAGCCGAACCCACATGATTACTTCCCAT
The DNA here is from genome assembly GCA_948294925.1 of Codiaeum variegatum. NCBI lineage: Eukaryota > Viridiplantae > Streptophyta > Magnoliopsida > Malpighiales > Euphorbiaceae > Codiaeum > Codiaeum variegatum. The sequence continues at coordinate 1,482 of CAOJBK012194745.1, forward strand.
GGCTCCTACTTCTGACCTTAGTCTACTAGCTGCTGCCCCCGGCCTTTCCTCCCTCCCTCCTTCGGGTGTTTGGAAGAGCTGCATTCTAGCTGGGTCGGCTGCCATGATCTCATTTATCTGCTGTCCCGGAGGACTTTGATTTTGTAGGAGTTGTAAGAATGGTGGTAGTGCGCTTAGAACGGCATTCTGGATTTTCGGTGATAAGCTAGGAGGTGCACTAGTTGAGACTTGTTGCAGTGTGGTCAAAATAGGATTTGTTTGGGCATTTCTGAAGAGGTCTTCCAGGGCTTGGAAAGGTGCTCCCAGATCAGGGGTGGTGTTGGCATTTGTGGCTGGTGGAGTTTCCTAGTTATTGTTTCCAGGAGGGTGGCTTGGCGACTATTCGACATTGTGAGTTCTGTCGTTTTGAGGATCATCCATCACTGAAAGTTTTTGGAAGGTGCAAGCTTTCTGTACAAAGAAAGAAAAGCCAAAGGGGCTATCCTCCAAAGACAGTGATTTGCTTTGAGATCGGAAAAAAGTTTATGAACAGTTCCCACAGACGACACCACTTGATAGGCACTATGCCTAACAACTTCTAATCTTCATATTTGGATTGGACTGGATTTAGATATCTGCACAATGAACAAAGTGAGCTAGAGGGTCAGGCTTGTTGCCTGGCAATGACCCTCCGACGCTCAAGTCAGTACAAGTCAGTAATGGACTTAGATCCCTTTAGGCTCTCACAAACCCTTCAGGAGAATAAGATATTCAAGTATGTTTGGACTAGTTTCACATACCTTGAAAAATGTTTCATCATGGGTATTTATGGTGATCACTTAGGCAACATGTCTTATTGTAAGAGGGCCATGTGGAAGCCTCTGCGCAAAGCAAGGCGTGATCTTCTCATGAAAGAATGACATGTGTCAAGGCTAAACTTCTGACACATGTTGTGAGGAGAATGACCAAATGTCACATTTGAATATATACCTTCACTATGTCTTATAGCGAGACCTAAGGCCAAAGATGATTCTCGAAGTCAGCATAGGCTTGAGCCCTTACTCTTTTTAGGTTCTTGGACATCTTTGGATCCAAGTCTATTAGATCCATTTATTTCTATCCAAATCAAAATATAAGAAAAAAACTAACATATGCCTTTAGGGCATATGATAACAAACATTAAATATGCATTACAAATGTAAAATATATAATTAAAAAATGTAAAAAGTGCATAAAATTTACAAATTATAATTTTTAAAATATATTTTCATATTTTCAAATGCACTTTTTATATTTCCAAGATACATTTAATAACTCTTAACAATTACAAAGAATATTTTTAGAAGTTAAGTGTATTATTGTGGTTACCCTAATCTACGAAAAACAACCTTAAGTAACAATTAATTTTGGATGAAATGAGTAATAATTAAATAAATTTGAAATATTTTAAATATTTTCTATGTCCGGAATAACCATTCTATTTTGATTTTAAATGTTAAAGTCAAATACTTTTATCATTATTTTTAAAAAAAAATATATAATACTCTCTTTGTTCAGAATTGAACATTCAAATTAACTTTTTAAATTTTTTAGATAATATTTTGACTCGTTATATTTTTTATTATTATATGATATAAAAAAATTTTTAAAATATAATTTTATGAAAATACTTTTTAATACCATTTTTATATTATAATATTATATATTTTTAAAAAAATTATTAGTTAAAAATATTTTACTGACAATCAATTTCGGAAGTATGTATCATAAAACTTCTTTTAAAAAATATATTTTTAAAATTAGTTTTTTATAAATTTTTTATATCAAGCAATAATAAAAAATAACAATCAAAGCAACACCAAAAAATTTTGGGAAAAAAAAGTATCACAAAAAATCAAATTGAAGTGTCAGTTCTTAACAAAGGAACTATTAAATTGTGTTAATTGCATGTTAATTATATGAAGGTTGTTAATGAACCATCAGTTTTAATTTTTTCGTTCGGGTGTAATACAGTTGGTGCTTTCATGTTTTAGTGTACTAGTTTTTATTAGGAGGTTCTCATGTCTTTTTTCAAGCTGGTTTTCCTACTAAACATTAGTAATTATAATGGTCAATTGACTCATTATAATCTCCATATCTTCTCTATAAGTTCAATGTTTATATACACATATATTTAAATAATTCTTGTTCGTTTACCCATATAATTAAATTGGTCATTTTTACTACTTATAAACTTTGCAGACTCTTCCAACAAATATTTTCTTCATTAGGTTTCAATTTTAATTATTCATTCCAAAAAAGAAAATGACAAAACATTTGGGTCCCAAACCAGAAAATCTGATATGTTATGCAAGAAATTCATTTTATTAAATTCTCTACCTTACATGTAATGCCAAGTATTTGATGTATATTTTTGCAATTTTGTATATTTTCTAAAAATGTTATATTCTGGTTTTTTGGAATTTTTTTTGATAAATTCAATCAGTTCAGTTACTTATAGGTGGAACAAGGGATTGAAGTATATCATGACGAGGAATACAAATCCAAAATATGGCACTTTCCAGCTCACAATTTCACACTTTCAGTCATTTGGGCTCCATTTCTAATCAAAGCAGAGATTTTTGAAGACGATAATGGAGTTTCATCTTCAGACATTCAGCTTCATTTAGATCAACTCAACAATAAATGGACTGATCAATACAACAATTTTGATTATGCAGTAATTGCTGGTGGGAAATGGTTTCTAAGAACTGCAATATATTACGAGAATAAGACCGTTACAGGCTGCCATTACTGTCCTGGGAAGAACTTGACAGAGCTAGGATTTGATAATGCATATCGAAAAGCGTTGAAATTGGTGTTTAATTTCATAGTTAACTCGAGTCATAAAGCTTTAGTTTTCTTCAGAACAACCACCCCAGATCACTTTGAGAATCGAGAATGGTTCAGTGGAGGAATTTGTAATCGAACAGTACCGTTCAAAGAAGGTGAGATTAATATGGGAGAACTAGATGCAATTCTGAGAGATATTGAATTGGAAGAATTTGAGAAAGCGGCTGCTATAAGATATGAAAAAGGGGTAAATTTGAAGCTGCTTGATACAACAAGGCTTTCATTATTGCGGCCGGACGGGCATCCAGGACCTTACAGGCAATTTCAGCCATTTGCAGAGAATAAGACTGCGAAAATTCAGAATGATTGTTTGCATTGGTGCTTGCCAGGACCAATTGACTCTTGGAATGATTTGATCATGCAGATATTAATCACTGCTGGATCACAACGATAGCCTGAGATTTGATTTTATTTTTTCAAAAATAATAAGATGCAGGTGATGTGAACATCACAGCCACTGATTGTCTTTTGGGTACTACGAAAGGGTTGATATTTTAGACAGGAAAATGTCAGCCAGATGCAAAACATTTTTGAAAAAAAAAAAAAATTAGTTTCGAAATTTTGAAATTTTTTTTTGAAAAGAATAGTATTCTAGTACATGCTCCTAAGCAGTAAAACTGCCATTAATTACATATCCATGAAATTCTAACATTTGCACAAATTTTGCATGATGAGTAAAGCAAGGCAAGAAGGGCAAGGTTAAGACTTAAGAACAAAGATAATCTAAGCTTGCAGCAACTAATCTACACAAACTTGGTTATCCTGGGAAAGCTTCATAATTTCAGTACTGAAATCTGCTTTTACCATGAAATTATTGAGCACCAACTGGAATTTTCAGACAAAAACAGAAATATTTAGTTCATAATGGTTCCAAACAATTTCACAAGACTGAATAACTCAAATTAGATCTACTTTTATTTGTAATTAATCAAAAAATTATATCACTTGAATGGCTGAACCCTAAACACATTTGGCTTGCAAAATATATATGACATAACAATAGCCGCACACTTTTGCCTCGCATTATCAAACCGATTTCTCCCCACTAATCACATGCAAGAAAACCAATTGTTAAGTTTTGCTTCCGTTTTTGGATTGCAATTTGTATATTATGACGGTTGAACCTATATTCCAAAGGCAAAGAATTTGTTGATTAAATAATTTAGAATAAACAAAGAAAATTCCTTGAAATTTAATCAAGAACCTCCATATTACTGAATTTAAAACTCTTGTCCCAAACTGGGCATTAATCATATGTTTCACTAAAACATACTCAACAAACACAAGCCACCGGGAAAAGCTTACATCATGTCCATCGTGCAATCCATTTAGCTTCCTGCCAACTTGGTTGATGGTGATGAGTTTGTTTTCATTGCCCCTGGTTTAAGAAATGGATCCTGCAAATTCCAAATACATAGCAATGTGTTAGAATGTATATGTCTGCTCATTGTAATGAAGAGTTCTGCTCTAAAGAAAATTAGCACTTTCATAAAACAATTTGTTGAACCAAGGCATGAAGAGTAGCACATTCTGGTTTGTTTTCCGACTTAATATGACAAAGTGTTCCGTTGAAGTCAGAACACCCAATATACTATCCCTCCAAGCTCAACTTTTGGGAACTATGTTCCGTTGAAGTCAGAACACCCAATATACTATCCCTCCAAGCTCAACTTTTGGGAACTAATACTTCAAAAGACACTACAAAATAAATATATTTGACATTACAGACAACTTTCATGGGCAAAATACTTCAATTTTTCGCAGTCTATCACCAAGATAATTAAATGCTTAAGTTCATAGGGTATAATCTCCAAGGACAAAAAGCCACCCCAGCAGATACAAAATAAATCTGGAATTAGTATCAATATTACAATTAGTAAAATTTCAATTCCAAGCAGTTATAAACTCAAAATTTTAAGCATCAAATATTGACAACTTTCAAATTCTAATAAATTGCTTAAAGAAAACTCAATAGCAATACCTTAAAAGATTCCTAAAACAAATCAAATGCTTCAATCTTTAAACAAACATATTTCGTAGAATCAGATGTAAACATGATAAATATGAAACAAATTCTAATAATTCCAGTGAAAAATTATCAAATGAAAAGTTTCCATCTAAATTATGAAGATTATCTTCTCCGATTGAACACAAAAAATTCGATTATCTAAACATAAATGGAAAATCTAGGGTTTGGAAATAAATAGAAGTAAAAAACTTTACCTCTTTAACGAAAAGTAAGTTGGCGGTGACCACCGTAGCGACGATCCCGCCCAAGATTGCCACTGGACCTGTAAGCAAACTCCACTTTCGATGTATCATCTTCTCCTTCCTCGATTTCAGCTGTGTCACTTCCACCGCTAATTCAACTCTCCTTTTTCTTCCTTGATGATTCTATTTTTTATGGATTGTGCTAGTCCGCTACTACAAAGTATGGGCCAAAAAAATGTTAGCTTTAGACCTAAACAGCACGGCCTAATTGTTTAAATCCAAATATTGATGGGCGACCCTTCTTCCAGGAATAACTGGACCAATTTAAGCCCAGGAATAATAATAATAATAAAAACTGTATAAACAAAACAATTATTAATCTGCTTATTTGCACAAAATAAAATTTTATTTTTAAAAGAAATTTGAAAATGGATGAAATTTGGTTTTAGAAGCAGAGGTGAAGGTGGTGATTGTAAATGCTAGTAATGAGCATTACAGAAGCCATAACCATGAACAAATCAAGATGAACAAGAGGAAGAAGATGAACAAAAAAGGAAGAAGAGAGAGGAAAGAGCGGGAAGAAGTTAGAGAGAGAAGTTTGTTATTGAGAGAGAAACACAGTTACAAACTTACAACTAAATGAACTGTGTGACTGTATATATAGAACCACGTGTACAAGTTGCTGTGTTAGTTACAAAACTAACTAGCTTACTCTCTCAGCTCTTTAGCTAATTGCTTATTTAGTGAACTCTATATGTCAGTTTATGCAGCAGCCTACTCATTTTCATTTACTTGCAGCCAAAAAAGTGTTGGGATATGTGCAAAGGACAATTCAAGCTGGTGTTGTATATAAACCAGCACAACATAGGTTAGAAAATCTTCATATCACAGCATATTGTGATGCTGATTAGGTAGAGAATCCAAATGATAGAAGGTCCACTTATATATTTGTTATACTACTTGGTGATAGTCCTCTGTCTTGGTGCAACAAGAAATAACACTGTGTCTCCAGGTCAAGCACAGAGGTTGAGTACAGGGCAATGGCTGATACCACTTATGAGTTACAGTGGTTAAGCTTGCTGATGTCAGAATTGCATTGTTCAATGTCTCAGGTTCCAATGTTATGTTGTGATAACAGTTCTACTTTAGCTCTAGCAGCAGATCTAATCCAACATTCTAAAGTGAAGCATGTAAAAGTGGATGTTCACTTTACTAGAGAAAAAGTGAATTAAAGCTGCAATTTGTTGCTTTATAGGATCAATTGGCAGATTTGTTTACCAGAGGCTTTTATTCTCCTAAAGATTTGTTTTTCTGTGAGAAACTGATGTTGAAGAATGTTGCAGTTCCAGAATTAGGAGAAGACAACACAAATGAAGACTAATCATTAGTCTAAGGGTGGCTATTGAGGAACAAGAAGCTAATCAATGATGAGCTTAGTCAGGAGAAAAAGGTTCTGTTTGAGGATGGCTATTAGCTAAAAAGCTGAGAGTGAGCTAATTAGTTTTGTAACTAACATTGACTAACACGGCAACTTGTATACGTGGCTCTATATTATATAGTCACACAATTCATTTAGCTGTAAGCTTGTAACTGTGTTTCTCTCTTAATAACAAATTTCTCTCACTAACTTCTTCCCACTCTTATCTCTCTCTCTTCTTCCTTTTGTTCATTTTGATTTGTTCATGGTTACGGCTTCTATAATGCTCATTACTGCATTTATAGTGATTGTGGTGGTCAAAATATTTGGTACGTTAGAGGATCGAGGCTGACCATCATCCCTTCTAATTTTTTAAATTATAAAAATGTGACAATTTTTTATATGTAGTCCTTAATTTAAGTTGATTTTTCAAATTTTATTTAATTATATATTTTGATTTACATTAATAATGTATAAGTTTTGAATCGTTATAAAAAATTTCTGGCGTTATTTAGATTTGGTAGACAGAATTTAGGTCGCAGTTTGAAAAATTGTCGGATCCAAGCAAAATTAATTACGTCCAACCTCTTAAAAAAAAAAGAAGAAAAAAGTGGCCAATTATTCATTTTCTTTTAGAGTCGATTATTCTTTTAATTTAAGGAAGTGAAATTCTAATTCTCATCTATTACATGTCAAATCCTATTTAATATGTTCATAGGATTTTAATTCAATCACTATATGAAGAAGTTATATTCTGTTTAGACTATTTTTTTTAGAAAAAAAAAAGATAAAGAATCGGAAAAACAAGTGGTTTTAATTCATTGTTCTTCGGTTCTGAAAAAATAATATTGAATAAAAATTAATTTTTGTTAATAAAAATTAGTTTAGTAATTAATAAAAATTAATTTTAATTAATAAATATAACTTTAATTTAATAAAAATCAGATGAAATATGACCACATATTATGATTAACTGCTACAGTCTATAACTAAAATTATCCATGAATGCTACAATGTATGAATTAAATATTTCAGAAAATATATACCTTAATAATTAACACATCAGTCAGAATAGATAAATACAAAATTTTAAAATGATTCTTACAATTTCTAGCTCCAAAACCAAACATTATTCTGTTGATATGAAGAAATGTAGAGTGGGAGGGAGGTTTAGGCTTTCTACTCAATCTATAGTGATTTATTTGTAAAATTAAATAAGGTTGTGTGTGGTTGATGACTTGACTATCTTAGCATAATTTTTTCACTTCCCATAAAAGGAAATTTAATCCCAATAATTCATTTTCAATTCAACAAGAAATTACATTTATGGCAAAAAATTTCAATCTCATACAGGTGATTCATAAATTTCTCTCTCTCTCTCTTTTTTTTTAAAAATGTTTTCTTCTTATCTATCAAGTAAATAAATGTTGAACAAATGAAATTAATTTTATCCAATTTGGCAAAGAAAAAATAGTGAGGAATTTCATCAATTAGTGTGTAATTTAGCGTTTGATGATTAATTAAGGTTTAGTGTTTTTTTTTTTTTATAAGATTAAGTTTTAGTGTTTAATTTAAGTTTTTATGTAGGGTGTTGGGTTTTATTTTAGGATTTAGAATTTCAGTTAGGATCTTATGTTCAATTTAAGAATAAAAAATTAATTTAGGGCATTCTCAAAAAGAAATTAATTTATGTTTAGTTTTTGATTTAGGACAAATAAAGTTATTTAGTTCAATTCACTTAAAAATGACAAATAAATTGTTAAGAGCGCATCAGACTACAAATTTCATTAACAAACCTCTAAATGTATATTTACAACAAATATTTTTCAAATATAAAAGTAAAAGAATGATATTGATCTTTATCTCATACTCCTAAATCATGTTCTCCCTATTTCAATGTAAGCCAAAGTTTATTGATTAAAGGGAAGAAAAATAAAAGTTAGAGTTCATTCAACATGATATAGAGTTTTTAAATATTTCTGATAATATGATTCACGATCACTTTGGGTGAAGAAAGTGAATTCATAGCCGACCTCAATTAGCCGATCCCAATTAATATAGTTCACGATCGCCCCATCAAGCGTAGAATTAAGCGTCAGCATCTGAAAAATGCATCAATGTCACACATTAAAAATCTTTGATCTAAAAGTACATCTTAAGTGTTACCGATAAAACTCATTTGCCTGCCTTCTCCAACATCGTACCCAATGAATGGCATGTAGTGATGATGCAAGCATCATAAAATAAGCAAAAGTAATTTGTAGCTCCTTACATGAGATACCTAAAATAAATAGCTCCAACACTCTTGACTCTGGTCATCTGTTTTTTGAATTTTTTGCGATGAACAGAACCTAAAAAGGGTTCTTTCTGATGTTTGCAGCAAATTTTGACACATGGTAGGTCAAAGAAACTTATCAAGAACCAGAATTTCAACATTCTCAGACAAATTCACCACAGCCATCCATGGCTTGCAATGTAAAGACATGAACTTGCAATAGGAACAACTTAAGAATTTAGTTTATATTTAAAACCATTAAAATTCTAAGCAGTAACAAATGTTTGGAAATAGCAAACAAAAATATTCAATAAAAAATAATCAGTGAATCCTCGTACAATAATTGAGAACAAATAAAATACCAATCAGTCAATAAAATTTTGAAAATTTGAAAGTTCAGGTGACAAACCTCCAGCAATGAATTAGAGATGGTTCAGGTTGAACTCCCAAAATCTCTCCAGCGGTAGAAAATTGACAGCCGAAAAATGCAGCAAATGAAATTGCTCAATGACGAATAATCAGAGAATCCTCAAACAATAATTAAGAACAAATAAAATCCCAATCAATAAAAAAAAATTGAAAAATTGAAAGTTCAGCAACTTCACCTTTTCCTTTTAGCTAGTTGATTTCTTTTGATGGAAGTCCATGTTCTGATGCTGGTTCTATTTCTCACAATTGCTGCTTTGTTCTGTTTTTTTGCCTCTGCTGTCTGCTGGCTGCTACTAGTTTTGAGTTTTCTGGTTTATTCCCCTTAATCACTAGTCTGTGCTTTTTTAATCATTTTTTGGTTTTTGCCGGACTGTCTCTGCTGTGTTCTTACTGCTACTGCCTATTGTCTTTTTCACTTCAGCAATCTGTCCCGCAGTGTTTTACTGGTTTTGTAACTCACATTCTCATTAATTAAAGAATACCATCTTCTATCAAAAAAAATAAAAAAATAGCAAAATACCACAACTCTACCTTAGCAAGTGTCAATAAACTGACCTAACAACATTAGATTAAACTGTAAATGCAAAAGTGGGATGACTCCAAAATAAGCATCAGCTTTGCTTGCTCATGTCTCACCTGTAAAAACAAAAGAAAATAGAGAAAATGATAAAAATAGAGAATCATAATTTTTAAAAACAGTGAAAAGTTGGGAGTAATGACAGCAATAGAAAACTATCGATATCAACTATCAATATTGATACTACCTCACCTTTGGCCCAGTCCAGCCGTAACGAGTCTAGTTGGATTCGTACCGAACCTAATTCGTCCAGTCCAGGCCGAATCCAAAAGACAGCTTCGACTTGTCTTCTTGCAACCTTCAGGGTTCGGAGCCTTATAGCGGACAGGTGTCACAGGCCACCTGGAGTAGTACACTGCAGCGTACCCCAGCGCGCCACGTGCCTCCTTGAACAGGGTTTCCACACCCTATAAATACATGCATTCACAACCTGAACAAGGTACTAAAAAACCTATCCTAAAAAAGTTCTCAACTATATACTGTTCCATTTGTGATTCAATCCCTTTCACTGACTTGAGCATCGGAGGGTTATCGCTGGACATAACGTCCGGCACCCCTAATCAATCTTTCTTTCTGTGCAGGTCCATCCAGGCTCAACCAGAGCAGTCACATCATAGCGTGTTCAAAACCAACACGCATCATATATAAAAAATATATATATATATTTTTTTTATAATAGATGTACAAAGACTTATATAGATTTTATAAAA
>CAOJBK012195320.1:0-16392 GCA_948294925.1 Codiaeum variegatum
ATAACTTCATTAAAGTGATCAGCTATCCATTTGGTTGGAAAACATCATCCTAGTACCAAAGAAAGATGGAAAATTCAGACTGTGTGTGGATTATCGAGATCTCTACAAGCCATGACCTAAAGATGACTTTTTGCTACCATATATAAACCTTTTGGTCGATGCACTAGCTGGTCTTGTGTACCCTAATAAACTCTATATGATTGTCATCATGAAACCTTTTTCATTCATTCATACACTCATTCATCAGTACATTAAAAATACTCAAGTCGGATAAAGTTCACTGTTCTAAACAAAACCTAAACCTTTTCAGCACTTACCTCTTCTTGCAAATTACATGCCTGTAACTAGCTACCCTTTTTTTTTTTCAAAAGAGTTAATACTCAAATTTCTTTCCCACTTTTCAAAAGTCATCATGTCTACTGGAGATATCCTACCTACCAGCGCTGCTGTTGATGCCACTGCCACTGGCACTCCTGTTGCCCCTGCTGCTTCACCTGTACTAACCAACATTGCTGGCATGCTCGTTGCATTTATGCAAAGGAATGAAGAAACTATATAGGTCAAATAAGAAACCTTTTCTGTAATAATGCAAAGCTAAGAACAGGCTATACTGGGTAAGGTCCAAGCCTTGCTAACTCAAGTTGGGATCTAGCCCAATAACCATGCCTCAACTTCTTTCAACTCTGGGATTACCACTCTAACTACTCATGCTGTGGATCCTTTCCTAAAGGTAGCCTCAGAACACGCTCTCCTCAAGTCCATGATGGAGAAATATGATGATATAAAGAAAACTTTGCAAGCTCTTAAAAAGAAAGAAAAAGTCCTAGATTTGAAGGTACTAAATCCCTTCCCCTAAGAAAGGCTTCCTCCTAAGTTTCAAAAGCTACATTTTGAAAAGTTTAAGGGAGCCTCTTATTATAAAACTCATTTAAGAATTTATGATGGCACACTCCATCCTTTGGGAGTCGAAGGTGAGCTCCTTATTTAGTTCTTCCAATAGTTGCTTACTGGTACAACTCTGACTTGGTTTATACAATTAAAGGATTCTAAGAAGCAAACATGAGAATCTATCTGTACCGAATTTGTAAAATAGTACTGTTATAATCAAGAAGTCGATATTAAGAGAAGAGATCTTGAGACTACTAAGCAACAACCAAAAGAAACCATCTCTACTTTCATTTCTAGATGGAGGGAGAAAGCCTCCTAGAAGGTAAACAAACCAATTGACCTTAAGCAAATTGAGATAGTTGTTAAGAATTTATAGCCTGTGTTTCGAGACAAAATGATAACTCAATATTTTCCTAACTTCAAAGCTTTATTCGTCATTGGCACTTGCCTCGATGATGGAATTGACTAAGGTCTCATCAAGGATGATAGCCTGACCTCATCCTCCCATTTTAAGAAAATGAATAGCACTCAAAAAAGAGGGTGGAGTTAATGTAATCTTAGCTCGTAAAGCACTCCAAATACAATGACGAGAATTCATTAATATGAATGGATTAACACTTAGCTATCTCCTTAGACAATGTATAGAAAAGGGTGCCTTCAAACCATTAGAGCCCAAACCAATCCCCAGTCCACTGCCGAAGAATTTCAATATGGATGAAAGGTGTGACTATCATCAAGGGCTTAGCCACAAGATTGATTATTGTAAGGCTCTCTACCATAAAATCCAAGATCTCATTAATGATGATAAGATCCTACTGTTTACTATCAATATTAGTACCAATCCCCTTCGTAAACACAATGTTAATGCTATACTAAATGAATTCAAAGAGGGTGATTCAACTCATCTTATTACTGATATGGTGCCTCTGAGCAATTATCACTACACTGGAGATGGCCAATCTTCCTTAGAGAGGTCGCTGTACCCAAATTTCTCACTTCCAATTAACTAAACTTCCTTAGGGAGTTCAATTCACAATGACTATTATTGTGTCATCATCGACCTAAGGCAGTTGGGTAAGGAAATATATGCTATAACTAGAAGTGGTCGTATCACTCAAGCTCCAGTTACTATTTCATCTCCAAGCCAACCAGTGGCTTAAACATGGGGGACTCCCAAACCTAACGAGGATCCCATATTGAAATAGTTAAAGAAGACTCAAACTAACATCTCCATTTGGAATTTACTCATGTCTTCTTAATCTCATTGTTAAGCTCTTTGCAGGGCGCTAAGCCAAACTCAGACATGTTCTAACATCTCTCCCAAGACTTTAATTGCATCAATTACTATTGCTACCTAAGAAACATCCATTTGCTTGTCTGACAATGAGATCCCACCTAGGGGACCACACAATGATGCCTTATAAATCACTATTATCATAAGAGAGAAGATGGTCCCTATGACCTTAATTGAAAGTGGGTCTATATTAAATATTTATCCTTTGAAAGTTATAAGTTGCTTGATGTTAGAACTCCTCAATTTTAATTGAAAGGAGGTCTATAAATCCTTCAATGAAATCAAGTTTTTAACTCCTCAATTTGCTTTGGGTTATAATCCAATAGATGAAGGGATTGAGGAAGAGAAGGCAAAAGCTAGAGAGAAATCTGCAATTGTTAAGTAAGGGGGTGAAGTTGACATATTTTTGAGGACCTATTTCAGAACCTTGAATGGTTATTTCGTCAAGGAGGTAGAGATGGTTCCTTACTGTGCTTTCCCTAAACCATGGACCTGCCCTATCACTAGTATTAGAGTTCATGGATTTGTGATGTTCTCTGATGTGAAGCTGACCACTGAAGATTGCCATCCCATTTACTTAGACCATGACTATGAAGAGAATATGTAAGTAAGCCTCTTTGGCAATGAAGTTTTTTTCACCGACAAGAAGGAGGAAATTTACCTCTCAACTCGGATAAAGCCTGCCAATGGGAAATTGAAGAACTAGAATTTTAATGAAAGTCCCTTTGAAGCTATCGAATTTGAGCCAGAAACTCAATCTAATCTAGTTTTGAGTCAGAGTCTGAGTCAAGAACTAGTTCTTAGTCCTCTTTTTCTGAGTTTGATAATGATGTAAAAGGTCCATTGGGCTTTAACTATGAGTATGATGTAACAATGGACCTCTCTCCCATTTTAATTAATAAGACATCCAAGTTTTCTTACTATGAGCCTGTCTCCCTATTTTCTTTTGATGTTCCAATTGATGAAATTGACCTTAAATAAATAGAAAAAGAAAATAAAATAATTTTTTTTAAAAAAGATGCAATTAAAGAGCCTATAAATACTGGCACTTATGACATGCCAAAAAACACATACATTACATATGTAAACTCAAATAAATAAGACATCAAGCCTATAATTAGAAGATTCAAAGACTGCTTCGCTTAGAAACCCAGTGATATGACAGGACTAGATCCAAGCATTGACATCCATATGATTTCAATCTTTCCAAATTGCGAGCCTATCAAACAAAAGCTTAGACGCATGAAGCCTTCCTAGTCTATTCCAATCAAGGAAGAGTTCACCAAGAAATTCTCTCACATATTCATTGAGCCAATCAAGTACCCATCTTGATTGGATAACATCATCCTAGTACCAAAGAAGAATGAAAAAGTCAAAATGTGTGTGGATAATCGAGACTTAAACAAGGCATGCCTTAAGGATGATTTTCCACTACCCCACATAGACCTCCTGGTTGACGCACTAGTTGGTTGAGAGATGGTTTCCTTAACCGATCTGGCCACGGGGTATAATAAGATCCTAGATCACCCTCTAGATATGGAAAAATAGATTTCATTATAGAATGGGGCACCTATTGCTAAAGAGTAATGCATTTGAGTAAAAGAACACCGGAGCCACTTATTAGAGAATGGCCACTATAATTTTCCATGACTTAATGCACAAAGAAGTGGAAGTATATGCCAATGACATAGTGGTTAAAGGTGAAGCACCTAAATTGCATCTATAAGCACTTGAGAAGTTCTTCATTAGACTTCGATAGTACAATATCAAGTTAAATCCAAACAAATGCATATTTGGAGCCTCATCTAGAGTGTTCCTCTACATAGTTAGCAAGAAGGACATAGAAGTGGATCCGGCTAAGTCTAATGCCATCATTGACATGCCACCTCCTAAAACTAAAGGAGATATAAGGCTTTCTCGGTCGTCTTCAATACATTAGCCAATTCATCCACTAATTAGCTAACACATACGACCCAATATTTGACCTACTAAAAAAGAATTCCTCAAATCAATGGACTGAAGAGTGTTAAAAAGCCTCTGAATAGATCAAGAAGTGTCTTCAGAGTCCAAAAATTGTACAACCTCCTAGACTTGGTCAACCTCTACTACTTTACTTAATTGTTACTGAAGAAGATATGGAAGACATGAGTATGGGTCTGTCACAAATTGAGACATTTTCGCATAATAGAAAGCTCTATATTCATATAAAGAAAATGCCATCTATTATGTGAGTAAGAGAATGTTGATACACGAACTCAAGTACAAATACATTGAAAAGCTCTGCGTAGCTCTGGTATGGGTCTGTCATAAGTTGAGACATTATCTGAGGAGGGGGGGGGGGGGCATACATCACACATGTCCTCATGGATCAATGTCTTCTCAAATACCTTATTAGAAAGCCCATTCTAGTCAACAAGATGGCTAGATGGATGATAGTTCTCATAGCTTATGACCTTAAGTACATTCAGAGAAAGTCTATCAAAGGTAATGTCATAGCTGACCAATTAACTGCTTCCCCAACCGATGATCCTTAGGAAGAACCTGAATTTCATGATGAAGACATTCTTTTCCTCTGAACTGAAACCTGGAAGCTATGTTTTGATGGGGTTACAAACCTCAAAGGTTATGGCACTGGCTTAGTGTTCCTTACACCTATCGGTGAAAGCTTACCTCTGGTAATCAAACTGGAATTTGAGGTAACCAACAATGAAGTTGAATATAAAGCATGTGTATCTGGGTTACAATCAACTCTCTAGATTGACTTCAGAAACCTAGAGGTCTACGATGACTCTAACCTCATTGTCTCACAAGCCTTGAGAAAGTGGAAAATTAAAGAAAATTAACTTGTACCTTACCATAAGCACCTCGTGGAGTTGGCCAATGCCTTTGGTAACTTGTTATTTCACTATCTTCCAAGAACTCAAAACATATTCACTAATGTATTGGACACTCTTGCATATATGATAGAAATACGTGAAGAGTTCATTATTCATCCTATTTCGATAACCATCAAATGCCAACCGATTTTTCAAGCTCATTGTATGAACATACAAGTAGAGGAGAAACCATGGTACTGGGAGATCTACATCTATCTCACCAAAGGAGAATATCCTGATGGTGCCACCAAATCAGAAAGAAGGACCATTAGACAACTAACCAATGGATGCATCCCTAGAGTTGACATTTTTTAGAAAAAGATAATGAATGGCATTCACCTCCGATGTGTCTCCAACGAAGAGGCCAATAAGATCATAGAAGAGAGCCATGGTGGAATGGATGGTACCCATATGAATGGTTGGGCATTATCTCGCAAGATCATAAACCAAGGTTATTATTAGCTAACCATGAATGGGGACCATGCACGCTATGCTCGAATGTGTCCGAAATGCCAAGAGTATGCTAAGCTCTAGAAGCTTCCTTCTTCACCTTAGCCCTTCACTATTTGAGGCATTGACGTCATTGGCAAGATTTCACCAAAGTCTTCTACCGGCCATGAGTTCATCCTAGTGGCCATTGACTACTTTACTAAGTGGGTTGAAGATGCACCATATCAAGTCCTAGACTCCAAGAAAGTAGCTTAATTCATAAAAACTAACATCATCCCAAGGTATGGGGTTCAACACAAAATCATATCAGACAATGGTTCCCACTTCTAGAAGGAGTTAGTCACTCTCCTAAAGATGGAAAATATTGAACATCACAGGTCTTCCCCATAGAGGCCTCAGACCAATGGCATAATTGAAGCTAACAACAAAGCACTGAAAAACATATGTGAAAAGATGATAAGTAATCATAAAGGTTAGCACCTACATCTTCCAAGAACCCTCCTTGGGTACAGAACCACATACAAGTCAACTACCAAAGCTACACCATATTCACTAGTCTATAGGATATAAGCAGTCCTCCCAATAGAATTAGAAATTCAGATAGCCAGAGTTCTTCAAGAATCCCAGATCTTTGAGCTTGACTGACAATACGCCTATTATGACCATCTCAATGCAATTGATGAGAAAAGAAGGGAAGCACTCCTCCATAGATAGAATTACCAAATCAGACTTGCCAAACATTTCAATAAACGGGTTCACAGTCGCAATCTTCAAGAGGGTGACTTAGTTCTCAAGGAAATCAGACAAGTTGTGCAAGACCCTAAAGGGAAATTTAGGCCTCCTTTGGAGCGGACCATACATCATCAAGAAGATCATTTTAGGTGGAGGAGTCATCTAGATGGACATCAATGATACTGAGTTCAACCTTCCAACCAACCTCAATCAATTTAAGAAGTACTTCATATAGAGTTCTTATTGTATGAGCATGCATTCATGCATCATTACAAAATAAGAACTATGCGGACTTGATTCTCCAAAATTACCATGTATTTAATTTTCAAATTATCTTTTGTAAGGAGATACGTAAGCAGCCTTTATCGGCACAGTCCAAATCATTTAATAAAAATCAATGTTTCATTCGCATTCACATTTGGGCTCTTTAACATTGCTTGAAAGAGTTAAAAAGAACAAATAAACATAAATAAAAAAAAATGAAACCCACTAAGCTGAAAACCTAAATGGGTGGCCTAGGTAAAATTTAATGTATAGTCTGCTAGACTGAAAACCGGAAAGGCGGTCTAGACAATAATCAAGGTAGCTCGCTAACTTGAAAACCCAAAAATGGGGGCTTAGGCAAAAATTAGAGCTTAATAAAAATAAAAAATAAAATATTTATTGAGGTCTTATTCATCTTTTGGAACACTCAAAATAAGAGATTGAAATAGAAAAGCAAAACAAAAGCAAAGTCTTATTTTTCTAAAAGTCTAGACTTAGACTCAACCTTTAATCTTAGTCAAAATAGCAACTCTCTTGGCCTTATCCTTTGGCCAACAAGCTTCAATCCACCATGTGATATACTCTGCAAATATGCCATAATATCACCATGAATCACCAAGGCCCATGTAGAGTCTCTGATCCAATTAGGGAGGACAGCTCTGGCCACTCTGTCATTCACTGTGGTCACCTCAAATAAAGGGCCATCTAAGGGCTTATCCTAATTATGTCCCATCTAGAGAAGGACTCTATTGGCCTGATACTAAGTCACATACTGAAATCTGAGCAGATACACATGCTTAAAACCTTGACTCTTCAGAATGAACCACTTAATAGTGTACCAATCAGGCTTTCATAGTAGATCAGAAGAACCCAACTCCAAAAGCCAACTAATCCACTCATTGTCAGAGCCAAAGTGAATGGCAACCCTCCTAGTTCGATACCAAGCAACAAAATATTCAGATCTGTCAGGTCAAGGAACGATCCTAAGATGATCCCTTAACCAGATCTGGAAGGCAAAGTCGTCAATTAGATCCTCAAAGCATGTTAAAATAGATGAGCAAGAAAATGGTTTCAAGTACCTAGAGCAAAAGTGGACTGATACTATAAGATTCTCTGGAGCTATAATAGCGATCAAGGCTCAACAGCATTTCAGCTAAAATCATACCCATAATAGACTTACCTTCGCCCATTTGGAGTATAAACTCAGTTATTTTTGCATCGCCAAAGCCAACTGGGCCCACAAATATATAGCTCGCAATCAGTGCAAAGGTATACACCCTTAATCTCTGAGCCATCCAAACAGAGTCATCCTTTGATTCCTCTCAACACAGAAAGGTCAACCAAATCATCCTTCACTAAACCTGAAGCGGTCTCTTTGCTCAAATCCAGAAGTCTCTTGAATGAGTTAAAATAGCCTACCGACTCAATTGGAATAGCTAGAACAACCTTGGGATTCATACCAGGCAAAAAAGAAAATTCTCAAAAGTCAGATACATTTCATCCATGCTAGCCCCAAACCGAATACGTGATCGACAATATCCCAAAATCGTATGCAGTCATTTAGACACACCTAAGAGTCAGTAAAGTAGACATACCGTATCTCTCGAGGTTGTTCCTCTATACTTTGTGTAGTTTCTGACACCATCCATGCATCATGTGGTTGAAAATGGGCTCCATGTTAAAAAAAAGGGAAAAGAATCTGACTTTTTCTGAAAAATAATTTATTTCCAGTGATTTTCTGAGTCAAGAGTCATTTCCATATGAATATTTATAGTGGCATGCAAAACGAGGCAGAAAAACCGAGTTCGGAAGGCTGGACATGCAAAACAAGGTAAAATGCATGCATTTATGCTAAAATGCATACGTTTTGGCCATTACACATGCGTTTAGGCATTTATGCATGCGTAATGGTTTATACACATGCGTAAGCCACTCAGCGCATGTCGCCTAGTGTGCTGTGATTTGCCCTTTGAAATGATTCGTTTCAATTCAATCCAATTCCAATTTTCTTCCCATTTCTAATTTGAAACATTTTTCAATCTCAAAATCATTCCAAAAATCAGAAAATCATGGAAATAAATAAAATTTCAAACTTTTTTTTTAATAAATTCAAACAAGTTCAAATTTAAAAACTTAAAGCATACAATGTTTTTAAAATAAAAAACCTATGAACTGGGGCCCAAATACAACCTAAAATCATGAAACTCATGCATAAGAACATCATAGATCATCTTCTGAGTCAGGCTCTTCTTCTTCCTCCTTGGGCTCCACCGGCACGCCACGTCGATTGACAACCCTCTGCTCCATCCGGCTCTGCATTAGGATAATCTCAGAGAGAGTAGTGCTCAAGTTAAAAGCCATCCTTTGGAAGTTATTCACACTTTAACCATAGATCAAGCCAGGAACCTGTAATAATGAACAGATAAGAAATCAAAAATTGTCTGAAAAATAGAATTTGATCAAACACAAAAGTAAGAGATATACCATCTCCGGGAAATGATCAAAGTCCACCCTTTGGACTCTCGATAAATACTTGCTGCCAAAATAGTGTGCTTATCTAACACCTGCTGCATCGGTATAGAGTACGTGGTTAGAAGTCTATAGCTAAAGCACCCACACTTAAGGAACTATAACTCTGATGAAGAGTGGCTGAATGGTTAACTCCACCATGAGGCCTCTGTCTAGTCGTAGCACAACCTCCCCTCGGGGCATATCCATAATCAGTATGAAAAAGAGGCATACCAGTCATCAGTCTAGCTGCCTACAACTCAAGGTATGAAGCGTCAACCAAGAGATAGTATTCCTAAGCTCTACCTACTAGTCAGTAAGCTTGGAAATCAATAGATAACTCCTCTTTCATCTTTAGAGGAGGGTAGCAGGCACCATCCTCTCACCAGTAGACTAGGTCATGACACGCTCCCCAAGGAAGAACTCCATTAGCATAGCTGAACCCAACAAAATCTGCCTAAGAGTGGCAGTGATACTAACAGCATCTCGGTCTGCATCCTCGATATGAACCATATGGAAAGGCCTCCATGCAACTTGAAAACATGAAAAGCAGTAAATCAAAAATCTTCTAAAGATACAAGTCAAGTTAGTATAACATACCTGAGTCATAGTCGCTAATATGTGGTGGTAATTAGAAAATATGAAAGTCCCGTGCTCAAGAAGCTAGGACTCCCCACACCACATCATCCCAAAGGGAAAGGGAAGCTATTCCCGCAGTATGACCTTGGGGGAAATCTCACCAAAATGGGTGAAGGCCCTCATCTATAAAATAAAATAGATAGTTTAATAAATTTGGCAAAGCATTATAGCTAATGAAATGAAAGGGAAATATTGACCTTCCAGACAATAGCAGTTGCTGGAATGCCGGTTCAGGCAACTTCAGACAGTGTGCCCATACCTCTATATGCCACAGCTATAGCAGTGCCAGCCCAATCATACCCGCCCAAATCTCTCAGTTTCTACAATGAGGCCACAATATTTAGATCAACCTATCCACACTCATTGTATAAATAAATGGTCAAGAGGAAGATAAATAAGAAGACTCAAGCACACTAATCAATAATAATATTATTGATCTTCCAGTCCATTCGAGATAATAGGTCTAGTAAGACAATCCTCTAAACCGACCCATAACCATTACACAACAAGCGCTTCCCCAATAGAATCCCCAACTCATGATGTTGTCACGCCCTCAGATCAAAGACAACAGTATGGTGACCAAAGTGCATCCCAATCAAGCAGGACCACTCAAATGGGGTCATAGTCATCTCCCTCATAAACAATTGAAAAGTATTAGTGGTTGGCCACACCTCTCAGTAAGGGAAAAATTTAGATTCCTATCAAGAGCAAGCCCTATGTCTAACTACAACCATCTTAGTAATTGAGCTGGAGTTACCGATGAGCAACCTCCACATGGGCATTCAGAAAATTAATTACCTTATCCGTGAGAGACCTACCGCCCCTCTAACTGAAAGTGCCATCCTACAGGTACATATTCAATCCTAGTTATTTTCAATTCCACTTATTTCTAAATCTATATTGTTTTTGCATAAAATAAAAATGCAAGAGAAAACTAAAGGAGTTCCATAAAAAATAAAAACAAAAAAATAAATAATGGCATAAAAAAAGAGATTGGAATACATACAATCAGAAAGCCAGGCTAGCTAGCGTACGACTGCCGATTCTCCAACGGACTTTGGTTGATATGTGTGTTCAACTATGGCCTATCCATCTTCAGATGATCAGTAGTATCCTAGTCCGGTAATAGTGCAACGATAGGATTGGATGGCCCAGTGGGTAAATCCAGTATTTCACTGAATAATTCTTCCATAGAAAAACCTAGTTGTGGATTGTCAACCAGATCTTCATCCAACGGAACCTTAAAGAATGGGATAGGTTCACTCCCCAATGACGTACTGAACAATCTAGACAAATCTTCCTCCTCTTCTTCAATGACCGGAATTCGTAACATCCAAAAAGATTTTTCTCCTAACCAAAAAGGAAGAAGAAAAGATTTTCAGAGAAAAAGTTAGAAACTTTGAAGTTATGAATGAAAATGACATTCCTAAGCCCTATTTATAGGCAAAAATTTAAAATACTGCATTAATTGCATTCACACTTTGCAGCCATGTTCCCATGTACACGACTGCTAAGGAGGGCAGTTATGAACCCTCATTTTTGTACCATTGCATCGACCCATTAATATGAGCTTAATGGATTAGACTGTGCTCAAATTGATCTTTAAATGAGCTTAAAAAATCTTAAAAAAACATTGAATTGGATCGGATCTAACCAGGCCTAGAAACCTAAGCCCAAAATGCATGCGTTTAAGGATTTATGTATGCATAAATGGCATTACACGTGCATATATGCCCTTATGCATATGTAAATCCCCATGCTCATACGTAGCGCGTGTTATGCATGCACCACTCAGTTTTTAGGGTTTCTAACACGATTCCCTATAAATTCGACCTTTCAGAATAGACCTGGGTTCTAGCTTTTTACACCTTTTTTTCCAAATGACATTTTATGCTATTTTCCCTCACTCAAAGCCTCCAAAACACAATTCCTAGCTTCCAAAACACTGATATTACATATAGAACACCACATATGCATCAGTTTCATACAGTTCAGACAATTAATCCTCTCAAATCTACACTCAGTTCAGTTAATTCCAGTTTGGTTCAAACACACTTCCATACTCTCCGAATACAACTGGGACTCAATCTGGTTTCATCAAACCATCAGACCCACCAGTTGCTAAATCCCCCAAAGTAAAGGTAAGTACAGTATAGTATGCTCCTTTCCTCAAATTAGCAACTATTTTAAACCCTCTTTTACTGAATTAAGGCATATTTTTCAATACAATCATTTAGACCCTTTAATTATGATTTAAGGAAACTGCTCATGAAAATCTATTTTTCATAATTAAAATCAATTAAACCCTAAAATAAATTTAGGTACAACATAATCCAAAAATCAATTTTCATTAATAAAGTTCAGAATTTATTAACAACCTATCGATTAATTGGTTTTATAAATTAAAATCGATTAGCTACCAAATAACAAACCACCACTCTGTTACCAGAACACCCCACCCTTCATAAGAAGGGAGAATGGCATGGGGTTTAATTCCCATTCAACTAGATATGCTAGCAAGCCTTTCACGGCTTCAACAACAAAAATCATTTTCCTCTATTTTTTTTACTTATTTTATTATCATCATTATTATTTCAATATTTTCTTTGATTCATTTTATGTGCTTGACTCCTGTTATGTGATGGTTATTATTTTATTCTTAGTTTGCTTTTGAAAAATGTGTGCTTCTCCCAGATCATAAGACTGGAGGGGCGATCCCCTAATTATGATTTGGTTTTAAATTGTATTTTATCACTTTATCTGAGGCATTGTTCCTTCCTTAGAATCTACAATAGGTTAGAGGGAGGACCTCTGGCAAAATCGGTTGTATTTACTGCATTATGTGATTGTCATGTCATATTCACATGTACATGCATCCATACCATTATAATTGTTCAAGCATTTACAAAAAACTTAATTTGAACTAAAATTGCATGATTTTTTAAGCCAAAATGTTGTCTTTTAAAAATGGTACAAAACTATTTTTATAAAAAGTTTTCAGATCACGAATATCTGAATCCCCTTTATTTCTAAAAAGAACATCTTTTCCAATTAGGTAGAAAAATGATATATTTTCTAAAATGGAGTTAACAACTAAAAGGGTTTCTTAATTACCTTAGAAAACCATTTTTCTTAAAATATTAGGTGGCGACTCTAAACACCTTATACACCATATGCACTCCAATGGACACATATGGATGCATAAATGTGGGAACTAGACCATAATCCGCGATGCCTGAAATTACAATCTAAAAGTTTTCCTTTATGCTGTAAGGTCTACAGGAACGCTCTTTAAGGAAATACCACGGGCCGTTTGGGCGGGAACTCACAGTCTCCTGTATGCTTCTCATCTGGGAACTGTTGCCTTTGGTGCACAGGTTTTTTATTGTGGTTGTCTTTAATAGCCTACCTTTTTCTACCACTGGGGGTAAACTCGACTATTTCCTCTTAGGAATTATCTCAAATTAAATGTCACAATTGGGGCATTTGAGGCCCAAGTCCATAACAAACCTCTGAGCTGGCAGTTTATCTATAGTATCATTTGTCAAGTCTACCTTCTCCCTCAGCCGTAATGGGAAATTGGCCTTTTGATATGCTAGGTTAAGTGGAGTGATGCTCACCATTCGAATATTGATCCTAGTAGGCTTCTGATTTGGGAATGGCATAACTTTAATAGCCTAGTGTTTGTTTTTCACAGGGAACTTCAATTAGCCTTCTTCAATGGCTTTTTGAATGATGTTCCTAAAACTAAGACAATTATTAGTGTTATGCGGGCTTGAATTATGCCACTTACAGTACATTTTTGGTTGATCTTTAGGTGGCAGTATCACATGTCTAGAACTGAGCTCAATTTACCCATCTGAGTAGTGCATCAAATATTTCCTCGAACTTCACGATTACAAAGGAAGACTCCTTTGCAATTTTATTTGTCTTAGTCTTCTTCGTTGGCAATGAGAGAAGTTTATTCAGTATATCACACTTATATGGTTTTCTAGCTTTGAGCTCTGCTATGCATACTTCTTTGACCTCCTCGTTTGAGTCAGATATTTCTTGGGGAGAAGTTAGTTAAACTTGGTCCTTGAAATAAGAACCTCAGGAAGACACCTTCTTTTATTCTTTTTCTTTGAGGAGTCGTTCAAAACTAGTGACTCTGTTAATTAGTTCATAAAAGCCATAAAATCTAGTTCCTTGAAATCTTTCCTTCAAGGTCATGTTCATTCCCCTAAAAGCCAATGCCACCAACTCTTTCTCGGCCACTGCAGTTGACCATTGTACTTTTAAATGTCTAAATTGGGATATATACTTCTTTACAGACTCACCAAGGTATTGAGTTACTTTTGCCAAATCAGCCAGTGTGACTAATGGCTCTAAATAATAAAATTCCTCTATAAAGGTCCCAGTCATGTCCTCCAAACTCCGAATTGAATTTGGCCTTAACAATGTGTACCATTTAAAAGCAATTCTAGTAAGTGAGAAGCCAAATAACTGAAGTTTTAAGAACCCTTGACCTAAAACTTCCCCACATTAAATTGTGAATCGAGAGATATGTTCCCTGGTATTGACATTCTCCTCTTTTGAAAACATAGTAAATTCTAGGGTTTCATACCCTCGAGGAAAAAGATACATATCATCCACCTATGTAGGATATGGAATGCCATAGTATTCTCTTGGCTGTCGATTAATCTGCACACTAAACTGTTGTAATCTCCTTGTAAAATCATTGCCATAAAAGTGATTTGCTTAAACGGCTAACCGTGGGTAAGCATACTTATATGCCTCATGATTCTGAGGGTAAAGACCCCCTAGTTGATTAGGAACAGGCTCGAGATGTTCCTCGTTCTCATTGCCTATTACTTCTCCTCTTCTGGCAATTTCATACTAAGGTTGGAGCCTTTGTTCATTTCTCCTATTTGGCATTCCTTACTGCTGTCTTGGTACGTTGCCATATCTGTCAGCAATTGCCTCCCTTCGACCATCTAATATAATAGTTAAGTTTTGAACGAATCATTGAACTCCTTAGCCAAATCCCTGATTTCATCCTTAGCCAATTGATTTTCCTCTATAAATGGTTTAAGCATCCGACTGAGTTAGTTCATTAGTCCAGTAAACATGCCGTGGCTCGCTTGAGCTATGACAACCCCTAAAGTTATGATATCAGTCGTACTTATGAAAGGAGGCCAAGGGGGATTAGGTAATCTACTGTAGTCAGGATCACCCATATTTCTGATGGCCTGAGCCTGGGTTCACAGAGGTTTATATGGTATTTTTTTCAAATAAGGTTTCAGGCCTTTCATGTACATTGGACAAGGTTTTAAGGTCTTGCACAGTGGCTGATCCCTCAGTCTCAATTTCTTCTTTTAAAGGAGGAGGTGAAGGTAAATTGTCATGGTCATTCTTTCGGCCTCCTTTCGATCTCTTATTTCCAGTTTCCTTGGATACAGGTGTTTCGTTTCCAGTAGCCATAATTTCTATCGTAGGAAGGTCCTATTAGGCATGCTAAAAAGATGTTTGCCCCCTTTTTTCTTGGGTTCAATTAACTTTTAGATTATTTTAAATGTGGGTTCCTATGTTGGAAGAAGACTATCAGACATAACACAAATTCTAATTCAATTATATTTAATTAAAATCCACTACAATAGTCTAATCCATGTATTATAATCTAAATAAGGGATGAAAACCCCTTTATTTAGCAGTATATAGGTCGTATAATTAGGAGTCAATTATGCACTCAAGGGGTTTGGGAAAAAAATAAAAAGTAACTGCCTTTGATTCTGGATGTAGGCACTTTAGCCGTCACCTTGCTTCGGACATGGTCTGGTATATAGACTGATAGTCGTCAACCAATGAGGTGAGATATAGGTAGATGCACGTTGTCACTCATTTGTTAGCGCTAAGCAGGGGATTGCCTAGTAAAATTGTATTGTATTGGTAGTTGTGATGTCAGATGTCCTTTTTTAGGATCTCCACCTGCTATTTATAATTGTACTTGAAAAGGGTATACTGGTCATTTCCATCTCAAGGACAGTTCCAATTACTTATGGGCTACACCTTTTATGCTCTAAGAGCCCACACTAATAGATTAAACCCATTGGACTCTTAGGGTGCAAACAATCACTCATTAATTCTTTAATATTTTTGCAGCCATGGTGAAACTGTGGAAATGAAGCTCATAATCATAAAGGTGAAGGGTGAATCTAACGAGCCGTGCAGCGGAAGCTTAAAAAGAGAGGGAAAGGGGGAGGGGGGGATCGCGAATCCCCGCGGGAATGAAAGATTCAGATTTTGATTTTTAAAATTTTTTTGAAAACTATATTTTGCTAAAACTCTTTTAACAAAATGAGGTTAGGCAATATTTCAAACTCTTTGAAACTTCGCCCCAACCTAGGGTTTGAGTAAACTCATTTTGTCAAAACTCTTTTAACAAAATCATTTAAAATTTTCAAACACTTTGAAAAACAACTCTATGTCAAAACTCTTTGATAAATGCCTAAACCTATGAAATGACCCAATACTTCAACCAAGGATAATCTTACCAATTATGTACAAAACACAAGTTGAATAAAGAAAGGTTTGAAGAAAAAATACCTTTCACTCTCCTTCATTAAGCTCCTCAAGTGTGAAGCCTCTAGCTTGAAATATACCTAGCTTTTCTCAAAAGCTTGTTCTCTAATTCTCTCCAAGAAGCTTCAATCTTCTCTCTTTGGTTACCCAAATGTTTGATCCTTGCTCCTTTACTTGAGA